>JBBPLG010000097.1:0-49705 GCA_038089695.1 Xanthoconium separans | reverse complement strand
TCGAGGCGCGTGGAAGGAGAAAACGTACCGGCTTCATGCTGTCTTCGCAGGCCTGGAGGTCGGCGGTTCTGTCGGACGTTTGAGATGGAGATAGGCTTGGAGAGGAGGGCAGATAATGCGACAGCGTTGCGTAGGAGCTGGCCCCCGCCTTCGCAGAAGCTGCCGTCGATCTGGACGATGGCCTGTGCGATACTGGCAGCCATCGGGTACTACTTGGTACGTTGGGATCCAGGAAGTAAACCCGGGGAGAGGGTAGTAAATACCTTGATGCAGTCGAGTACGAGTCATGGTGAGTGCATGTAATAGTCATTACATCGGAGACGGCTGAGGGTAAAAGTACCCCCTTCTATAAATGTTTGTACATACTACTAGAACATACGTCCGTTATCCACATTATTTAGTGATCGTATAGCGATCAGCATTATCGAAAGGGTATGTACCTATATCTCTGAATAGAAGCGAATGCACAACTGGATACTACCGGCGTAAAACGTGTCCCAGCTATTGTCAAGTACACAACATTCAACGCGACGCAAACAAGATGATAACGGCGCAACTCACGTTCTTTCGTTGTTGTCCTAACCATGCAGTGGCTTCTGGCTTGTCCTTTGACGTAGGTTGGGCGTATGAGCTCCAGAGGCGTAGCATCCCAGTGTGGTGTATGACACCACTCATGTGGTAAAACTCGTATTGGTATCGCTTCTCTAGGTCCAGATAACGCGTCTATGTTCTTGGTCAGTAATCAGAGGAAACTCGTAACTTGCAAGACACAGACGTTGGCACGGTCGAGTTCTTCCTGCAGTACCTGGAGTTGACTCTGCAAATTGTCTGCCGTCTCCTCGGAGATGCTTTGCTATGGTGTCGATCATGAGCGAGAAAGAAAATGATGACATGTATATATATTTACAGATGTCATTGAGGCAAGCTTCGCCTGCTCCTCTTTGAAGAGTTTGTCTTGGGATTTGATGAACTAAAAGAAGTAAGTACGAGTGGGGTAACGGGCGAAATTAAAGGATTACCGTCTTTGCCTTGGAAAGTTTGTCTTGAGTAGTCTTTAACTGCTCCTTTACGTTCAAATTCTCTTCATGTAGGGCAAGCAATCTCGACTTGACATCCTCGGGCACATCCTTGCCTGACAAAGACGCACGTAGGTCCCTGGGTGGTTCTCTCAGCAATACACACAGAAAAGGGGAAAGGAGCAAACCCGATAGCCCGCTCGCGTTGCAGCATCTTTTCCCTTTGTCCAATACCCTCGCTCTGAAGATTTACCTTCTCAAGCAATAGAGCATTGACTTGTTCAAGTTGCATCCGGTTCTTCTCGTTAAGCTCCTTGACCTGTTTTCTTAGGCGGTCTGTCTCGGCCTCGAGGATGGCCTTGTCTTCGTTGACTGACTCTCGTAACGAGGCGAGAATTTCCACCTGGTCTTTATTGATGAGATTTACTAACGGATCGTGAATTAGTAGTATATAAGATTTAGATGGTATGTATACGGACGATCGGATTTGGCGATGGTGAGCTCTCGCTTCTGAGTATCGAGCTGAACTTCGAGGTCTGCATGCTCTTTTCGTAGAAAGTCTAGTTGGTCGACTGTTTCGTTCAACCGCTGGCGAAGAGCAATGGCTGCCTCAGCTCTGCAGAGAGATAAAAATCAGTTACTGCAGCGGAAAGTACATGTTTTGCCCGTACCCGTCACCCAATGCCTTACCGCTACGTATCTCCTCCAAGTCACGCTGTAGAACAAGTTTTTCACGGTGTGCTGCGAGATAATCAGCCTCGTAACGTGACTTCATGCGATTTGCGTCCTCCAAAAGATTCTCCAAAACCAAGATACGGCTACCATCTGCTTCATTTTTCTTAACGGCCGACAGCTCCCTCTCAAGCTTTTTGACCTGGAGCTTGAGGTCAGTCATGGTTGTCCCTGAGAGTGCGTCGTCAAGCTCGTTGTTGAGCGCAAGAGATCCTCCGCCCATCAGATCCTCTTCAGTGAACGTAGTGACAATCCGTTGGGTTTCTTCTCGATCAGTCGACTTGGTGGTTGACGGTGCTCTGTGAGAGGTAAGTTCCAGCTCACGCATTCTCTCTTGATATAATTCGAGCATCTCAGAATCCTTTGTGCGCTCCTCTGTCGTTATACGAAGTTTCGTGCGCGTTTGTTCGAGCTCGAATTTAACAGTCTCCATTTCTTGCGTCCGCGAAGCCACTTTAGATTCGAGGTCGGCGATTTGGTTCTTGTATGATTCCATAAGGGGTTTAAATGCTGCCACCTTGCGGTATTCCTCTTCCAGGGACGCGTTCTTGTCAACCAAATCTGCGTTTTGGCGCTCAAGCGACTGTTTGCGAATTACACGCGTGAGAAATGGCGAAGAAGAAGCAAGTGAGAACCAACTTTAACATGCTGTCGTAAATCGGCACCTTCTTGTAGTTTCTTTTTGTACTTCTCCATGACATTCTCGGTTTTCTGCAGCTTATCCGCTGCATGACGATATCTAAAAAGGTATCAGACGAATTACTTTTAGAGGACATGTCAGCAACATACTCGTCTACTTGATCCTTGAGGCGTGCAGCTAGGTCTGCCGTTCCCTGGAGATCGTCTACTTTTCGCGTGAGTTCGCTGACTAGCCCAGTCTGTTTATCAAGTTCGGCTTCTGTCATGGCGAGATTATCTTCGCTCTTCTGGCTAGCATCTCCCAAGGTGTTAGATGGCGTTTCGGTGATCCTTTCGAAAAGGGGAACGAGACTCACAGCTCTGACCGAAGTCTGTCGATCTCGGCGCGCATCATGACGTCGGCCTTGTCGTTTCGTCTACTCTCGAGATTTCGCTGCATCTCTCGAAGGCGGGCGAGGGCATCGTCCTTTTCTGAAACGACGTCATCAAAGTTGGTCTGCAGGGCACGATGCTCTTCCAGGAGGGCTTGATGGTCCTTTTCGATAGTCTGCTTCTCTGCAAGGACGTGGCTGCGCTCAGACTGTATCCGGTAGTAGTGATCGTCTCTGTCCAAAATTCGCAACGTGATTCGCAGACGAGGTGCAGAAAAGGCTCACTCTGTCATGACTTCTCCAATGCCATTATCGCTCTGCGACGCGCTGATCTTCGCCATGACCTGTTCGCCAAACACGTTTTCGAGACTCTTTCATGAGCATGTTTCTCGTTCGCACGCACCTGTTCAATGGCCTTCATCAGCTGATGTTGTGCACTCTCGTTCAGTTTCTGGATCTTTTCGATGATTTCCTCGTTCTTCTCTGACTGCACTGCGATCGCGATTGTCATGCGGCACAGTACGAGCGTCGCGCCGACGTTGTAGTCTTTGGCGATTGCTTGAAGATCGGGTACCTCGAGGCCGCTGGTTGGTTTTTGAAGGACATCGGTAAAGTACTGAGTGAGCAGACGGTAGAGTCTCTTGAGTGTGCCAAAGCGCAGGACCCAGTTGTCGGCAGTGTTGGTGCGACTGGATTGTCTAAAGTAGTCTGCGTCTCTGTGCGAGCGAGTCCTGAGTTTCCTGGTCGACCTCTGGCGCGGGGATGGACTCACACGAACGAGAGGACCTCAAAGAGGGCAGCCCCGTCGCCGAGGTCTGAAATGGTCGACACCGGACGTGAGAGATCAAAGGTGTTCAAGAAAGCGTAAAATGCGTCGAGTTCCTTGTTGGATGTTTCCGAGTCGGACATGCTAGAAGACGACGCGTGCAGCGACGAGAAGTTGAACCGCTGCCAGTGAGTAGTTACGGTACATATGATATCTCATTATGTAACGCGTCCGGCTCAACCTCTGTATATCCTCGAGAAATACCAAGCGGAAGAGAATAAGACCCCCGCAAACACGTAAAAGACCCTCCCTTCCTTCATTGGATCCCCTTGGGAAAGCAGATTTCTCACTTGAAGGAAGATTATGCCCACAACAAAGTTCAAGATCCCTGTATCGAATGTGAGAGAGCAACACGTATTGGGTTCACGCGACTCACAGTTGGCAGACAACCCGACCGACGATATCGCAGAAACGGCCTATGCGAATGAATATAATTAATCGAGGGAGAGCTTCTGCGACCGTGTGCACTCACGTGGACGGGTGCAACCTCTGGAATGATGACAAACGGGACGGGTCCAAGCCCTATGGCAAACGACCTGCCAGAAACAATCAAGATAAGAAGTGGGATTTTAATAGATACCCACATGACAAAGGTGGTGATCGCGATGCTCGTGACGCCGACCCATCCCGAATTGAGGCCATAGCCTACAGCCAGGTGGGAGAGGAGTGCTCCACCGACAGACCAGTTAAACAGCTGCTTTCTGCCAACCCGCTAAACTACTTGTTAGAGCAATGCTGATCGGATTTGACACGTCATGCACCTCTATGAGGAATATCGGGGGAAATGTCATGAGAAAATTGACGACTGAGATTCCCAGCGAGACGTATGCGGCGAGCTCCGGAAGTGATTTTGAGAGGATGTTGTTACTATAGTAGAGAACTGGTATTTGATAAGGATGTTAGGTGGCGAATTGTATTAGGTGAATAACTTGCCTGCATTGATGCCTGCGATTGATCGGTGAGCCAACAGCGTTTCAAAGAAGCGATGTAAGATTCATACCAGATAGTTGTTGAGTTACCATTGCAAACACGATGGTGAGAAGCGGTTTCCGGAGCTCGGGAGAAGAGAGAAGTTGAGGAATGGTGACTGCCGCAGGTTGATCCGTGCGAGGGACCTCATCCGCCTCGTTGGTTGATGCAAGGAGTGGTTCCTCGCCAAGATCCTCAGCTGAGCAAGGAGGTAAGTATGAAGCAACGAGTGCACGACCAACTCACGGTCTGATTGATCTCCCCACAGAGAACGAAGGACCGACTTGCGTTGATCGGTCAAGCCATTTCGCAAGAGGTAAGCAGGAGACTCCACGATCGTCGGGGCGAGGATGTACTGCACGGCGGAGAGGACTGCGGAGATGAGGAGTACGAAACGCCACTGGGTGGGAGTGGCTAAGGCAAAGCCTATTGCCTGGGTAACGAGGATTCCAACGACGATGGCGAGTTGGGTAAGGACGCCTAGGATGGATCATGGCAAAGATGCTCGGACGAGTGTAGAAGCGGTGTTACCTAGACTGCCTCTGATTTGGGGTGGCGCGATCTCGGAAAGGTAAACGGGGCCAACAGAAACCCCGATTCCTGCGGCAAGACCGACAAAGAACCTAGGAAGTAGGAGGTTCAATTACGACTTGGGTACAACTGGGGTGAGTTCGAACCTTCCGAGAGCCATTGGGGGAGTAGAAGGGGCCAAGGCGGAAATGAGTGCGCCCGCGGTGTTGAACAAGGCACTGAGGCGTGTCGCGCCTTTTCTGCCGTAGCGGTCCATGGCGACGTTGGCGGAGAGACTTCCAAAGAGACCACCGACGGTGAACATGGAGGTGACGAGGGAAAAGGTCGCGTCGGACATTGGGATGCAAGTGGGAAGTACTAGGTCAGACTTTGGTGCGAAACGGTTGCAAGTGAGGACATCCTGGAGCTGGTTGAGAGCGGATATGTGGTAGCCATACTTGATTGGGTGATTGTATCAGACTCGGTCACGAATAGTAAACGAAATCTTGCCTGGAATGACAGAACGACCACCCAGAGCACGACGAAACCACCGTACAAGGTCAGTGAAGGTGACTGCATCGGTTGATTAGCACCGCCACCCACTAACACCTTGTTCACTACTAATAAGATGACGGTCCAAGTACTAGCTATATGTGATCTGGCATGCTCAGCCTCTGTCTGCTGCTGCTGCTCCTCCTCCCAGTGCTCCCCCTCACCCTCGCTGCGTCTGCAGACGACTGGCGAGGTCGCTCCATCTACCAGTACGTCCTTCCCACCCAGCCCGTCATCATCTCATACCCCCCCTAAGGGTCATCATCGATCGCTATGCCTTGCCCGGTGGTGCAGACCCAACGCGCTGTGATCCGGGCGCGCGCACTTGGTGTGGTGGTACTTGGGACACGTGAGTCTGTCCCATCTCCACCCAGAGTCGTCTCCCACCCACCACCAGTCTTCGTCAAAACCTCGATTACATCCAGAACGCAGGATTCACCGCAGGCACGTCAACGAGACTCTCCCGACGCACGCCTTTGACTTTTGCTCCCTTGACAGTCTGGATCAGTCCCGTGTCCCAGAACTACCAAGGGCCCACCACCCCCTACGGCGATGCATATCACGGTTACTGGGTCGCCGACGCGACGATGCTAAACGACAGGTTCGGCACCGCTCATGACCTCAAGACACTCTCACGCGAACTGCACGACCGTGGAATGTCCGTCATTCCCTCCTCCTTTCTTTACCTCACTCAATCGTTCCAAGGTATCTTATGGTAGACACAGTCGTCAACGACGTCATGGCTACCTCGACCGACCCTGACCTCTCCACGTACATGTTCAAGGACGAGGTCAGCTTCATTGTCATCCATGTTTCGCCCCCCTCACGCGTGTTAGTCTAGTCGCAATTCCATCCCTACTGTCTCATGGACTGGTCCAACGCCACCAGCCAAGAACGCTGCTGGCTCGGAGACACCATAGTCCCTCTCGCTGACATAAACACTGAAGACCCCTCCGTTGTCTCAGCATTCCAGGAGTGGATCCGCGCCCTTGTCATCAAATACGGTATCGACGGTCTTCGCATAGACGGTTGGTTCTTTCATCCCTCATTCTTTCCTCAAAGTCTCACACCAACTCAGCTGCCAAGTAAGCCTTCTTTCCTACCCCTGGAACTATCCTTTACCCCAATAGACACGTCAACATGAACTTTTGGCCAGGCTTCTGCGCTGCAGCTGGCGTATTTTGCATCGGCGAGGTTTTCACGCTGGACATCGAGTACGGAACCCATCACCACATCTGTCCTTTCTGACCCTCTCCTAGCGACGTTTCTGCGTTCCAAGGATCCAACGCTCTGGATTCAGTCCTGAATTATCCCATGTACGGTGCCCTCGTAAACGCGTTTGCTATTCCTGGCCCGCAAAATATGTCTGCTTTGACAGACATGATAGCCCAGTCGAAGCAAAAGTACAAGGTGACGACAATCTTGACCCAGTATCGATTCGTCTGTCTAACGAGCGCTACTCAGGACTGTGGACTGCTCGGAAATTTCATTGAGAACCAGGATAACCCGCGCTGGCACAACCTCTCTGTTGATCCTCAAAGCCTTTAGTAAGGAACAACACTCCTCGGACTTGCTCACACGTCTAACGTGGTTAGTAATGCAATGATATTCAATTTCATGTCAGACGGGTGAGTCGTGCCATCCGCCACCGACTCTCGCTTCTTGAGCATCCATCACAGCATACCAATCGTGTACTATGGCCAGGAACAAGGCTTCAGTGGAGGTGGGGATCCGGTAAAAATCCTAGTCCCTTTTGTTATGTGTCACACATTCAACGCATTCCAAGTGGAACCGTGAACCGCTGTGGACCTCTGGATATGCCAATACCACTGCATACCAGTTGGTTTCGACGATGAACCAGGTACCGTCAATTTTCCGCCAACGTTTTCCTCGTTAATCTCCTTTCAGTTTCGCAACTTCTTGGTAAACAGCACGAATTGGGTGAATTCCTCTGTGCAGGTCCTCACGACCACGAACGATGGCATCGCCATCTTGAAAGGCAACGTGATTTCAGTTTTGACCAACATCGGATCCCCGGTATGTTCTCTAGAGGATCGTGCACATGCGTGCAGACTCGAAGTTTGATGTTACGTCAGCCAAAGAACACCACCATTCCAGTGTATACGCCATTCCCAACGGACACACCTCTCATCAAGTGAGTACTCCTCGGACTGACTCCTACCAACTGATGCGTGAACACCGTGTAGCATTCTCACGTGCACCCAATGGCCTGTGGGTAGCAACGGCACGATCGATGTAGAGTATGGCCAGGGCGGTGTTCCAGTTGTTTTGATCCCGATGAACGACCTCCAAGGTTCAGGTTTGTGTGGAAATAATAACACTCTCTTGTCGAGTTCAGATAATTCTTCTGCGGCGCGAGAATCGCATCGTCCTTCGCTTGGTTTTCGAGGACTGTTACTCTCATTCGTTTTGGCCAACTCGCTACTTGTGCATTTATGGTGATTATGTCTACTTGTAGCTATCTAGAACCCTCATTCTTGTCGTCGATATCCCTGTACTACAGGCGTAATAACATGGAAAGCATCGATTCGATTGCTCATGCAAGTGCATAGATTTCTCAACTCCATCGACTCATGCTTCCAAGAAATTGCTCGATGGAATCACGGATGCCACTACATCGGGGATTAGCAGCACGTATCTCGTTTGCTTCAGGGAGGAGTTCTTCAAGATGCTACGCGATAAAGCCGTTTATATATCCGACGAGGCATACCACTTTACTCACCTTGATGCGATGCTCTGGAACGGGATGCGTGCGCAGAAACTCAAATGTAGAACCCATGCTACCATTCTCGCTGGCTCTCGCCAAGCGGGTATGCATCCTACGATCGGTCATGAACAAGACGTAAAGTAGGACTGGACAAGAAATTTACTCCACTGCAGACTGTGGGTCGTAACACGCTTTCGCAGCAATGCGCATACCGAGCGTATCCGCTGTTGTTCCTAGTTAGCCCGAATATTGAAAAGAAAATCCGTTCTTGCCTTCCAATTCTTGCGTTCTCGAATTAGGTAGCTTAAACAAGAGATGGTTGAGCATCCTGGCGACACCAAAGTCGATGCCGACTGCTTGGAGCAAGATTGCTAGCAAAATGAGGATTTTGGAGGACGAATAGCGTTCAGACGCATGACGCGCAACTGGAAACGTGTGAGTGTAGGTTTACGGGAGGATAGAAACATGCTACCGGTATGCCCGATTTCTAGACTGAAATTTGAGATACTTCAAGGGGGTGGGAAGGCGGGGACACGCACCATGACCAACAACAGCCGCTAATCCTTGTTCGTCCTTGCAAACAGGCAAAATTCCAGTGAACACAACGATGGTGCCTAGAGAAAGGAGTTTTCAGCAAGCGTGATCACGGCCCTCGACATTACATACTGAAGCTAGCCAAAGCATTGACGATTTTGGGGTCGTTGACAACAAGCAAATTCCATTCTTTTCCACCCCTAGTGGTGCGAGGATCGTGAGGGCGTGCGACGGCAAGAGAATCATCGTGCCAAAAGCCGTCATCAGCTACAGGTGAGATTGAGGGATTGCTTGGGCCGAGCGTGCCAAGGTCGGAAGCCTCCAGCAGGCTAGACACGACCCGGTGGACATGACGTGTTATGGGATGGTTAGCAGGGAGAATCCGGCCCTCGAATTCGGATAACAGTGACTCATAGGAGGCTTGCTCTAGCCTGCCTTCAAACTTGGGACTGATGTCCATAAACCTCCATCGGCCCGTCTCTGGCACTTGCTCGAGGCTATTCAAAGTGAAATCCGTAAGCAGCACGAGCGTAATAGGGATGCCGACTTACTGTGCGACATAATACACCCCGCCGGCAGCAGTGACGAATACTAGTACCTTTGTAACCTTGTCCCGATCCGGGCGACGACTGCGATAGCTGTACGTATCAGAGAATCGCGTATACTGGACCTGCAGAGGGGACGATGCGGAGAACTGTCGCTGAGGCCGCGACACAGGAGAGCGAAACAGCACCGACGCACGCGACGGACACACAGAGGGGGCGGAAAACACGACGCGACCGAGTTGAGCGCTGCGCGACTGTGCTAGTGCAAGAAACGTTCTGCGATTAGGAATAGTAAACATCGCGGTAGTAGATGAGAATGTTGTTTGAATCCCAAGCCATTGCCAAACAAAGATCAGCAATTTGGTACAGTAGTGACTCAACGTCACCGGTTCTGACCAAGTATTTCAAGTTGTTCACTGACCAGAAACCGAATGATATACAGCCTCTTACTACGAACAATACCAGGTTTCGTAGATTCGGCGGACCTAGAAGGACACTTGATCGATTCCCACTGGTCCACTTGCCTCAGGGCCGTTTCATCATGCCAATTAACCGAGCGGTCCGGTGTGGACCAGAAATCAACTTACGTTCACACCATCCAGTGACCATCGTTCAACTTGTACCACTGACTACACCGTTCATAGGAAAAAATGACCTACAACAACGACCTCCTAGCCATTCCGTTTCGCAAGCGGCGCCGTTTGCCAGCCCCTTCTTGCTCTTCCCAGCATGCTGGTCCATCAACACGGACACAACATCACAGAACCTCTAGTTCAACTTCCCTGCCACCGTATACTTGTACCCAAGATGATTTCGATAATCTTCTGCACCCCTTGGATGATACCACTCTCGACAGTGATCTGGACCAACGGAGCGTGTCATCTGCAACACACCTCTCTTATCGTGTGTCTCATCCATCTTCTACCATTTGGCTGTAGACTGATGCTAATCGTGCGTCCTTAGAATCTGACCTTCCTACTCGACTGTCAGAGTCGCGTCAATCTGGCTTTCTGTACTCACTACGTGAGCCCGGGCAAATGACTGCTCAGCGCATACAGAGGCTTCGCGCTCGTACCGCTGCTGTGATCATGTCATTACCTTCCACATTTGAGGAAGTCGTAGATATAGACGAACTCGATTCGCGCGAAGCTGTTTCAGTTTCACCGGTATTAAAAGCACCAAAGTTGAGGCGCGTTTCGGGCATCCAGGACCTCCGCGGTGCTTTCCGTGATGGTGAACATGGACCAGTACATTTCGCTTCCACCTCCTCGCTGGGTGTTTCAAAGGTCTGTAGAGAATCCGCTGGTTGTTTCAGCATATACTCAAATGGTTTTCTAGTCTTTATACGAGTTCGGTCTCGTCGCCGCTCCAACACCACCCTTATCCCCCTTATCTCCACATTCCTCACTCCGTACCCTGGTGGAGTTGGGTAACGGTCTGCTTCACGGCTCTGGTGATCTCAAAACACTATGCGGCTCAACATTCAGCTCTACATCCATTTCTTCTCGATTTACCACGAAAGTGCATTCTACCCTTCCTTTGTCACGGCCGTCTCATACGCGCTCGCCTACCGACATATCACAATCGCTATCTCCCAAGAAATATCTTATTCATAATCCAATGACACCGCGACCTCATCGCCGCATGTCACTACGCCTTGAAACCCCCCCATCTCGGTCCCCCGGAGAAACGGTCTGGTCGTGTGCCAAGATCTCTCAGTCTGCACTCAAGCGCGCCGCTCGGCGCGGACATCCACCACGACGTGTTTTCAGTAACCCCATAGCTGTTCTATCGCCCTGAACACGCATTTCAGATTTACGATCGTGCACGCATATTTTTCTCTCGCCCGACGACGTTGGCGACCTCGACGTTCCTTGATGCTGAACATGATTCGCACGACTTTCGTATTCATCGGACTCGGATATTTTACACATCTTGTATCGTTAGTAAATTGGCGGCAGGGCCGCCCGTGATGCATTTATCATATGTTGGTCGGACCGAACGCCTATCGTTTGAAATGTTACAACAATATGTTCGACGGCAGCAAGACGCCCACCTTCTTCATTTTATTTTATTTTTCCTGACACGAGATGCGCACGCGCAGAGGATCGGAAGAGACCGCTAATCTCCAGTTGCCCAGATTGGCGACATAACACATGGGAACACCACGTGGCGGCAATGTGTTTGCTTGAAACGCATCAAGTCAAGGTTTAGTTCTCATTATTGACCATCAGGATGGCACAAGTACGCAGTCACTGCGCTCGTTTGAGATGTCATACAACTCACAAATGCACGTCTTCTATTTCCGCAGACAGACCCATGGAAGTCCAAGGAACAAGGGGAAGAAGCGAGGTATGTCCACGAAAAGGTACGCCGTCGGAATGACTCAGACATCCAGACACTAACCACTGAGGGACTGGCAGGAGCAGGCTCAGCTCGCTGCAATTCGTGATCAGAAAGAGGGTGCCGCAAAGAGCACTGCTTCAAATGCCGACCGTGATTTCGAAGGTGGCTTCGGTGGGCAGGAAGATCTTGAAGATCGCTACGCAACCACTTGTGGTGAACATTAGTTTGCATTGCATTGTGAACCGCCTCTATAACTTATTCAAGCTGTTTCTCGACCAACAACTTGTACTACCGACGCACTCAGTACCTTGTCAATTTACTTTACATCCCAGAGCAATTAAAGAACTCGAGATATCTACAGATGTAAGTATGGGGTGCTAACCTTACCTTACCAGAATATATACTACGGCAGTATGTAGTCCGTTCAAGAACCTGCGAGGTATCATGGCAGATGGAATGCCGAGAACAAGTTACTGCGAAAACCCCCGACCGTCCACGATTATTTTAAAAAAAGAGATAAAATTTACCAGGGAAATGCCCAGAGGTAAAGGAATCCCGAAAACTAAAAGAAATAAACCCAAATTATTCGATGAGTGTCCAATGAAATTTACCCCAGGCAACGTCCAGGAGCAAAGCTTTACGCAAGTCCTGGCACCTTGGGGGCAGGAGTAATCATAGACCTGCCGACCGCGCGGGCGGCAGTTCAACTCGAGCACAAAGGGGAAGGAGGCGATGCACTCGGACCAATCCAAGGATTAAGATAGCTACAAGTTGCAATGGCAACCATCTCTCCAGCCGTGTCAGAGGGATTTTGCCATCCTTTCCCTGCATTCGCAGTTGCGACAGACTTGCCCGAGCTGACGGTGAAAGTAGGTGATGGCAACGTGGCAACAACGCCAGTGGGTGTGTAGGAGGGAAGTGAAGTCACCGCTCCGGCATTGCTGATGGTGGCAGGTGGCCAGGCGTACTCGTGACTGACGGAAGCCGCGATTTGACCGGCTCCTGCCCCACCTGTTTGCCAAGCCTGAAGCGGTGGGCTCCATATGCCTTGATTTGCACAAGTTCCGGAAGCCATACGGGGATCAAGGGGCATCCAGCCGTTGTGTAACCCAAGAGAATACGACCACTGCGGCGACTCGACGACACCGCTACTCGAAGAAGCACCGATCTTCCAAGTCCAAAAGAACCAATTCTGTCGAGGTGGTTTTATGGTGATGTCACTCGAGCACGGAACCAACTTACCTGGAGAGCATCCATGCTCGCCAGCGCAAAATTCAGGATTCCCGTCTTCATCGTGGAGTTCCAATTTTGCCAGTCAGTCCAAGGGGTGCAGCTGCCTACGACAGGCCAGTTGCCGGTGTAAGTTCCCTCGTAGCGCGAGCCGAGACCCACGCCATTCACCCACAGTCCACAATCTGTGACAGCGTTGCTGAATTCGCCTGCGGTTGTAAGACCAAAAGCGCCCATTGATGTATTGAAGTTCGAGGCCCATGTGTTGCAAGGTGTCTGAGCGTACGATGACATTGGGGCATCGGACTGAGCATCAAAGCAAATGTAGGGATGATCGTCGAGAGAGATACGATCAGCATTGGTCATGAAACCAGCCCACTCCGAAAGGGCCAAGAAGCCGTCGTGGAAGGATACATATGCTCCTTTCCCTTCCCCTACGCCGGATGCCAGACGGACGTTCTGATATGCCTGAAAATAGCTGAGAAAGTCACTCGTACAGATCCGTAACAGTCAGAGGAACATAACACCAACTATCTGGATAATGCATCTTGCCCGACTATTGGTCCTTCAGGTTCGTTGGTTATTCCGAACATGACTACAACGTCGCGGTACTCGGGCTGGGAGATGAATTCTGCAATTATCCGAATGTAATCCAAGGATCGCTGTGCGTTGGCGAAGCCCATCGGTCCGTTGAGCACATTAATAGTACCGACTTTCCCAGAGTGGTTCCAGCCATTCTGACTGCCGGGGAGGGAATGGAGATCAAGGTTGATGCGAATGCCATATTTGCGAGCCCACTGGATGGCCTTCAAAAAGTATCTTTGATGTGTTAGTTCAGGAGAAGCATGTTTCATTGCGACACTTACTTCCAACAAGTTTTTGGGAGGAAAGGCTCGCCAGAGCGGGTCTCGATGGCCCAATAAGGCAGGGGAATTCTCACGAAATTGAGTCCAGCACCAGCGATTTGAGCAAAGTCCTGCTCTGTCTATCGAGAGGATAAGACGTGACGGAACGGGAATGTGAAAAGACGGTGTCCTACGATGAAGGTCTGATAGTGAGTCTCTAACTGATTGAGACCACCGCTGGCAGTATCTGCTGCCATCGCTTCACTCAAAGTCCATTCGTCGACTGCCTGAGGCGTGCTGGCTTGGTACTTTTCATAGAGGGCGGGCACACTGAGACTATAGAGTTAATGGGAGAAATATATACAGAGGGGAACTTGCATGAACTGGGCAAACGAGATTGGTGAGCTGAAACAATACCACGGAAGGAGAGCTTACTGGTTCCGTGACAAGCCAACCGCCGAGATTGACACTGTAGTGAGTGCATGTGAGAAAGGGGAAGATGAAGCGGTCTCGAATAAAACGAACCCGAAGATCCTGTCTGTACCAAAATTAAATGACTGATTAAGAGGTGGTGTCCAGGAATTCGGCTGGGCATTATTATTGAAAGGATCGTTCGGATCCCAGTACCATTTACCGCCGAAGGAATTGATGTAAGTGAAGGTAGTCCCATTTTCGGTAGTGATGGTGGTTCCGTTTCCGCCCGTGACTACGGCTGTGTGGGCGCTCCCGGTTCCGCTCTGTATAGGACTCGGAACACTTGCTGTCACACTGTTGTGGTTCTTTGACTTGATAGCTGCCAAGGACACGGGGACGGCAACTGCGATGATGACGACGATCGCCGCAGCGATGGCACCGTAGATGATCAAAGCACGTTTCGATTTAGAACGGGGAGAGAAATAAACGGAATGTTTCTCCTCGAGGTAACGAGGGCGGTCGGAGGGATGTATGGCAGCCACGGGGTCATCGTGGTAGGCGGTGAACTCGGCAGCTGAATCGGGCTGAAGGGCATATACGGAAGAGGTGGGGGCGGAGTGAGCGGTTTGGAAGGTATTCTGGGATACGAAAGAATTGCGGTACTCGCTGGCAGCGGGGAGGAAGCGAGGTGGCATCGCGCCTTCGGGAAAGTTGGTCATTTCGACGGGGGGAGTGTCGAAACTGGCGGCGAGAGGGGAATCGTGTGTGAGGGGAAGAGGATCGTAAGGAATGCGAGGGGAATGTGTTCCCTGATTACTGCGAGACATGACAGTTTTTTTGAGGGATCCGTCTCAGAGAGGTAGGTAAAGTAAAAAATACCGGGCAATGTTATATTCGGGGAATCTGACCGGACATGAGAAGACAAATCTTTCGGAGCGCGTACCACGTGATTATTTACAATTGCGCTTGTCATCATGCATCCAAAAGCAAAACGCCGTCCAGAAAGAAAACGCGGCACTCCGTACGACCGCACACACCAAAAGACGTTGACACAGCTCCATTTCGCGCTCGAATCTTCCATCCTCAAAACATGCCCTCTTTGCACCCTCTCTTACACCAAAGGCGCCCCTGACGACGAGGCCCTACATCGTTCTCACTGTGGCAGAGTACAACGGGGAATGGAGTGGGGAAAGGACGAGGAACGCGAGGCGCTCAAGGCCTCCGTCGACGAGGTCGTCGCCAGCATCAAGCTCAGAGACGGCACAAAAGGTCGGATCATTGCCTTCCCCGCCACGGTGGGTGGCAAAATCGGAACAAAGGTTGGTCCGTGACGGCATTTTACGAGTCCTGCTTACCTGCAATGCAGCTTGCCCATCTGCTCGAGACCATCAATCTTGCCCTCGCATCTCCCCCGTTGACAGACGCCACCCTCAAGTCCTCCAAGGCATATCTCTTCCTCCTTCCTGCGCCATCAAATTCCCACAGAGAAAAGATTGTGGGCTGCGTTATCGCCCAGCGCATCTCCACAGCCATGCCCATCGCTACCTCCATCCAACTCGACGTGCAAGCTGTCAACTCCAAACCCTCCCAAACACAATCACTGGTCGCCGTAGATGCGAGCTCTGGACTGTTTTGTCACCCCTCCCCACTACCAACTCCATTGGGAATAACCCGATTATTTGTCCCCTCGGCACATCGCCGCCAAGGCATTGCAACACAGCTACTATCTGCTGCCGCTGCTACTTTTATCCATGCCTGTCCCCTTGACCCTACCAAGGGCCAAGTCGCCTTCACCCAGCCAACCCAAGGTGGATGTGCAGTAATGGAAAAGTGGGGAAAAGGTTTTGTCCGTATCTACGAGGAATAGTTACCCAGCACGAATGCTCACCATCTTTTATTACTATTGCTATTATATCAATATTCAGTCTTTACAATACCCATGATGTAGATCTTACTATAGATACCTCGCGACTTGACGCTTCGTTGTATTTTTCTCGTCGATGGAAACGCAACAAGAGTGGATTTCCCAATCTACACAAACAAACTTGCAATCATGGCAGGGACGAAGAACCAAGAACTACCTCTGCTATAAACCGCCCTTTAGAAACCCGACGACTCCTAGATGACTTCATCCCCCGTCCTCGATCATACAATCTCACCACCTGTTGAAGCTACGTTTCGACGTTCGCACTCTTGACCAACTTGCTCGGAGGTGGCACAAACGTCTGTACCAATCCATCAGCTCAAATCAAACACCGAGTCCAACGTGTACTTGCCCTGGTTTTGATACCACCAGCACTAGGCAACCGCGTGGACCCATTGCTGAGCCAGCCGTCCACCTCGGCGGCCGCCCCACGGCCCTCGCTGGATACATCTATGTTGAGCATCCCACACTTTACGCCACTCGGGATTAACTTACTTGATACCCCAAACAATAAGTGATTGTCCGCGGCGACAGTCTCCAGCCGCAAAAACGCCCTCGACGTTCGTCGAGTACTTCTAAGGGTGTTGTCAGCTCGACTCGAGTTTCATATTGATCACCCGTACCTTCTGGGGGGTTTGGATGTTCGAACGTCCGTCCTGGCTCACGCCGAGAGCGTTGATGACCTCGGCCTGGGGCCCCAGGAAGCCGAGAGCAAGGAACACTAGCTGACCCGGGAAGAATTTCTCCGATCCTGGAACTTCTTCCATCTTCCATCGACCTCCAGAATCTTTGGTCCACTCAACCCGCACTGAAGCATTCGCAGGTCAGTCATGCGACAGCCATAAATCCAAAGTTACACACCAGTATTCAATCCTCTTAGCTTCCCATTGGCGTCCAACACGAATTCCTTGGTAGAAATGCAGTATTCCCGGGGATCTAAGGAAGGTTAAGCTACACAAAGGCCCAGTTACACACCCTTTGCTTACCATTGCCAAAGTGGGCTGCAACTTCAGTGTGGCCGTAGTCGGTCCTGAAGATTCTGTGCTCCAAATGAGCGTCGTCCATGTCTAAAGACCAATTTCACCCACCGAGGCCATTGGGGCCATGGATTGTCCCTTCCTCGAGACCCAGGTGGCTTGGGCAACAACTCAAAGTTTGTCACAGACTTGGCCCCATGGCGTATTGCCGTACCAATGCAATCGTTTCCAGTATCACCACCGCCAATCACAATAACGTCCTTGCCCCTGGCATCGATGTAAGCGCCATTTTGCAACCCAGAGTCCAATAGGGATTTCGTATTCAGCTAAGAGTTATCAGCAGCGGAATAACCAGAGCGGAAATCGGTATACCTGAAGATACTCCATTGCAAAGTGAATACCGTCGACGTTCCGGTTGGGAATCTTCAGGTCTCGCGGCCAAGTCGCCCCTGTGCACACAACCACAGCATCGTTCTCTTCATGCAAGGAAACGGCGTCGACATTAACCCCAACATGAGCATTTGGCACGAATGTCTGATGCAGTTTAGTGACAGACGTCAAGTCGTATCCAATCTACTTACGATTCCCTCAGCAGCCATGAGGTCCAGCCGCCGCTGTACAATCCCCTTGTCAAGCTTCATGCTAAAACTAGCTTAGCGACACAAGAGCAGCGTGAAGTAATGGGCTTACTTAGGAATTCCATACATCAGAAGCCCGCCCATGCGGTCATTGCGGTCATATACGGTAACGCTATGACCAGCTTTGTTCAGTTGATCAGCGCAAGCAAGGCCGGCGGGCCCAGATCCAACAATGACCACCTTCTTGCCCGTGCGGAATGATGGCGGGGCCGGGTCCATCCACCCCATTTCGAAGCCCTGGATCACGAAGGTCAGTGGGGAAGTAAAAATATCGCATGTATAAGGCGGCCTCACCTTGTCGATAATAGCGCACTCGATACTCTTGATCCCAACGGGTTGCTCATTAATTCCCAAAACACATGCCCCTTCGCATGGCGCAGGGCAGACGCGCCCCGTGAATTCAGGGAAGTTATTCGTCATAAGAAGTCGATTCAACGCATCTTTCCATTGACCCTTGAAGACCAGGTCATTCCACTTTGGAATGATATTAGAAATCGGACATCCAGTATCCGACTGACAGAATGGAACACCGCAGTCCATACATCGGGCGGATTGGTATTTGAGCTCGCTTTCCGTGAGGCGGGTGGAGATCTCTTTCCAGTCCTTAACTCGCTTTCGGGGTGGCCTGTACGCCTCGTTGAGTCGCTGATACTTCATAAACCCGCGGGCTTTGTCCAATTTGTTAAGTCGTTGCTTGGTAGTCGTTTCGTCAACGAGCGAATCCTCTATGTCACCAACGGCAGGCTCATGACGTTTGAAAGGGGTAGGAACATTCTGTGCGGGCTCCTTGGGAAGTAGGATATCTTCGAGACCCTCGTAGGCCAGGTCGACCTGGCTAGCTGTCCGAGATGGAACGAGATCAATAACACTCAAGCGCATTCTTTCCTCCTTCTCTTTTGCAGCCTGTTCTTCCAGAACACGTTTGTAATCGAGAGGCATAACCCGGACAAATAAGGGAAGGAGATGATGGAAATCGTTCAGAACGCGGTTAGCGACCTCTGAGCCGGTATAGTGACGGTGGTCTTCGATGAGACTACGAAGTGCAGCAATCTCCTTGGGATCGGTTACTTTGCCAAGCTCCACCATCTCCATGTTTACCTTGGAGGCAAACGTGTGAGCCGTGTCCAGAACATAAGCTATGCCTCCACTCATCCCCGCAGCGAAGTTGCGGCCAGTGGTGCCAAGAACCACAACGCGCCCGCCGGTCATATATTCGCAACCGTGATCTCCAGTGCCTTCGACGACGGCGTTCGCACCAGAGTTCCGAACAGCAAAACGCTCTGCAGCTATGCCCCGGATGAATGCTTCGCCTGACGTCGCACCGTACAAGCAGACGTTGCCTATAATGATGTTTTCCTCCGCCTTAAACGTCGACTGTTTGGGAGGGTATACGATGAGGCGTCCCCCCGACAGACCTTTGCCAACATAATCATTGGCGTCACCTTCCAGCTCTATCGTAATGCCTGGCGCGAGGAATGCCCCACAGGATTGACCAGCAGAGCCGCGCATGCGAATGTGGATGGTATCCTTGGGCAAGCCATCTTCGCCGTACAATTTGGAGACACGGTGAGAAAGAGAGGTGCCCAGTGCACGGTCGATATTCTGCACTTCGCAATCAATATGGACAGGGAGGCCCTTGGTTAGCGCAGGCTCCGACTCGTCGATAAATTTGTTGTCGAGACGAATGTAAAGCTTGTGATCTTGCTGACGAACGCGGTACGTGGCTGCGCCTGGGCGCATCTGCCAAGCGGGTTTAAGCACGGCGGAGAGGTCAAGGTGTGTAGTTTTGGTTGTCCGTAGCTGTTCATCGACCTTCAGCATGTCAGCGCGTCCAACCATCTCGTTGATAGTTCGGAACCCGAGCTTGGCCATGATTGCACGAAGTTCTTCCGCCAGGTAGTAGAAGAAGTTGATGACCTGTTCAGGTTGCCCAGCGAATTTCGCCCGAAGCTGAGGATCCTGAGTAGCGATACCGACAGGGCAGGTGTTCACTGTGAAAGCATTTGATAAGAGATGCAGAAACATTAAAAGAAAGACGTACGGTGACACTTGCGCATCATTATGCAACCCATTGCAATGAGTGGTGTCGTGGCAAATCCCCACTCCTCTGCACCGAGCAGGCAAGCAATTGCTATATCGCGACCAGTCCGGATCTGACCATCCGTTTGAACAGTTACGCGACCCCGGAGGTCATTGAGAACGAGTGTTTGGTGAGTTTCTGCAAGACCAAGTTCCCAAGGCAAACCCGCATATTTGATGCCAGTCCAGCGAGAGGCACCGGTGCCCCCATCGTGACCGGAGATCAGGATATGGTCCGCTTTGGCTTTTGCGACACCGCTGGCGACAATCCCCACGCCCACTTCCGAAACGAGTTTCACCGAAACACGTGCGCGAGGATTCGAGCATTTGAGGTCGTAAATGAGCTGCTTAAGGTCCTCGATAGAGTAAATATCATGATGGGGAGGGGGTGAGATGAGGCCAACACCAGCCGTCGAGTGTCGAGTACGGGCAATCGAACTCGACACCTTGTGACCCGGTAGCTCTCCACCTTCGCCGGGCTTTGCACCTTGAGCCATCTTAATCTGCAGTTCGTCTGCATCTGCAAGGTAGTTGGAGGTGACGCCGAAACGACCGGAAGCAACCTGCTTGATTGCGGATCGCATAGTATCACCATTGGGGAGTACCTGGGACCTTTCGGCATCCTCCCCACCTTCACCAGTGTTCGATTTGCCGCCAAGTCGGTTCATAGCGACGGCTAGGGTAGAGTGGGCCTCCATTGAGATGGAACCGTATGACATAGCTCCGGTAACGAAACGTCGGACAATCTCGTTCCAGGGCTCAACTTGTTCAATAGGAATTGGCGTCGCATCATCTAGCCGGAAATCGAGAAGGCCACGTAAGTGGATGGTCTTCGCTTGTTCATTGGCATTACGAGCATACGCATCGTACGCAGCCTGATTCTTCTCCCTGACGGCATCTTGCAAACTGGCGATGCCCACAGGATCGTTGATGTGCGCCTCGCCACCATCCCGCCAGTGATACTCGCCTGATTCAGGCATGCCAGGTGGTAGGACGGTCTCTCGGGTAGGCCAGCCACGTTCATGAAGCTCGAAGGCATCGAGTGCCAGTAAATCAACTGTCGTGCCTTGAACTCGGGACGCAGTCCCAGTGAAGCAACGTTCCACTACTTCGCTGTGCAGGCCGAGCGCCTCGAAAATCTGTGCTCCCTTGTATGACTGGAGAGTGGAAATACCCATTTTCGACATGACTTTGAGGAGTCCATTGTCGACGGAGTGTCGATAGTTGGTAATCAGATCCTTGACAGACTTGTCACTCTTGATGCTGCAAACGTGTCAAACTGGGTCAAAACGTAAAACTTGCACTCTGTCAACTTACAGTCCTTCTCGACCAACTTTATGTATCGTTTCAAGCATCAGCCAAGGGCAAACCGCGTCCGCCCCATACCCAACGAGAACGGAAATATGATGGACTTCGCGGGCCTCGGCTGTCTCGACCATCAACGCAACCTTGGCACGCTTCTTTTGCAGAACGAGGTGCTGATGAACGCCACCGCATGCAACCAGCGCAGACAGGGGTACACGAGAGGGCCCGGTGGCGCGATCTGACAAAATGATGACCTTGATACCATCCTCGATGGCCTGTGCTGCCTCACTGCAAACACGGTGCAAGGCTAGCTGATACCCGGGTATGCCTTCTTCCTTCTGGAAAGTGATGTCGATTGTGATCGAAGGCCAGGTAACGTAGGCGGCCTTCAGGTTCTTCATAGCATTCATCTCCTCAATAGACATTAACGGGGAAGGGAGGAGGATGCGGTGGCACTGCTCTGGCTTCATCTCCAGAAGATTGCCCTCGGGCCCGACATATGCTTCAAGTGACATGACGATGCTCTCTCGTATTGGATCTATTGGTGGGTTGGTGACTTGGGCGAATAGCTGACGGAAATAGTCGTAAATGAGACGAGGTTGCGTGGCCATTGCTGCTATGGGTGCATCGTTCCCCATGGATCCCAATGCCTCCTTGCCACTCTCGACCATTGGAAGAATAAGGAGATTAAGCTGTTCAACCGTGTACCCGAACGCGAGGAGTTTGGGATCGCTGCTGAGCGATGAATCATCTATGACAGGATCGATCGAAACATTGCTGCGAGTAACACGCTTGATGATATTCGGGACACGTAGGACGTGAGCTTCGACCCAAGATGCGAAATTTTGCCTGGAAGCCGTGTTTCGTTTGAGCTCCTTGTCATCTACGATCCTTCCTTCGAGTGTGTCGACAAGAAGCATGCGACCAGGCTTTAGACGACCTTTCTGCACAACCTTCTCCGGAGGTATGAAAACCGCACCAACTTCAGAGGCACACACCATGATGTCCTCATTGCTGACGACAAAACGACATGGCCGTAAACCATTACGATCGAGATTGGCACCGCAATAACGACCGTCGCTGAAGGTGAACAGGGCAGGCCCATCCCAAGGTTCTTGAAGGCAAGCGGCCCAGTTATAGAATGCTCGCTTTTCTGGCTCCATGTGCTCATTCCCTTGCCACGCCTCTGGAATGAGCATCATGATGGCTTCCGGCAACGTGACAACACCATTCACGACGAGTAGTTCCAATACGTTGTCGAAAGCGGCAGAATCAGATCCTCCGGTTTCGATGATCGGATAGAGAAGGTCGAGCTGATCGCCAAAGTTCGTCGAAGAAAGTACACCTTCACGAGCCCTCATCCAATTCTTGTTGCCACGGACAGTGTTAATCTCGCCTACGGTGACAAGTTAGACCTTACTCAATACTGATGATCTATACTGACCGTTATGAGCGGCCCACCTCATTGGTTGGGCACGATCCCATGAAGGGAAGGTATTTGTAGAGAATCGGGAATGCACCAAAGTAAAGTGCGAACGATACAGGACGTGATTGAGGTCATGATAGTAGTTGTATACTTGGGGAGGCGATAGCTGACCCTTATACACGATATTTTTCGAGGATAGTGAACACACGTAAAATCCCTTGGCAAGCGTACTTTATGTACAGGAAAAGCGGAGGCATTAAGTGAGGTTCATTGATCTGAATGAATGAGAGAGAACAAACATAGTATGGGTGGCATGCTTGCGCAATACGTAAAGTTGGCGCTCAAACAGTTTGGCATCGAAAGGACCATTCTGACATGCAGTGCCGTCACCATAGTGATCACGGCAAACAACGAAGGGTTGGTAAATCGCTGGCTCCTTGCTGCTGGCAGCAGGACCTAGGATGGTGCCATCTGTCGGAACTTCGCGCCAGCCGAGCACACGAAGTCCCATTCCGCTGGCGATCTTGGAAAAGATCGCTTGGAAGGCTTGAAGTTGGATGGGATCGTTGGCCTTGAAGAAAATGTTGCCGACAGCATACTCGCCAGGTTCTGGTAGAACGCAACCAATGTCCCTTTCAGCCTCTCGTTTGAAGAAGAGGTGGGGGATAGCAGTCATGACGCCAGCGCCATCGCCATCGCGGCTATCGGCCCCAGTGGCCCCGCGATGGGTCATGGCGCACAGAAGTTGACGGGCATCGGAGACAATTTTGTGGCTCTGCTCCCCTTGGATTTGACAGATAAAGCCAACCCCGCATGCATCTTTCTCGTAGTCAGAAAGATAAAGACCTTGATCTGCAGGAAGAGATTGGTCCCAGGAATTGGGATTGCGTTGAACAGAATAGAAGCCGTTGTCTGATAGAGAAGGCGATTCCGAAACAAGAGGGAGCTGGACGTCCGGGTGGGCCATTGAGAAAAAACTGGAGAAAGAGGACGGAACTTCCAGAGATGATAAAACCATTGAAATCCGATCAGAGCCGATACCCCTGGCGGGCCTCCGTGAAATGCCGGCGGACCTCCGCCACCAAGCCATTCTTGGTGCGTCGCAGTCTTATGTAATCACTCGACCCTGTTTACCTTATGTTAATGGAGCAAAGAGCGCAGGATGGCTGAGGGCGGAAATTATAGGGAACGACTCCGCGATAGCGCTGGCACCCTGTAAACCCGAGGGTTGCCGAGAAGAAAAAGACACAGTGCCATCCTCTGCACCAACCTGAAGAACGCCCCGTCTCGTGTTGTTGGCGGAAATTACCGGTATTGCAAGGGGCGCGATATTCCCATAATATGTGTTGTGCGAGAGAAGACCTTGCAGTGAAGGCGAGGTGTCCCGCTAGAAGCACTGCCTGAGGATGCATCTTTCGTGGCCGAACATCGTGCCTCAAGTTTTGAGAGTGAGCACTATGATGGAGATCTGACTTGGCCCTCGGAACCGTACGATACGAGTCAGCGGGCTGCCTAGCGCGTGATGTCCATGCAATTATCATAAGCAAGAGCTTGCATGCGTCGTTGACTAGCCTTTGTTGTACGGTGTCATAACGTCACTCGGTTGCGAATTAGGGAGGTGTACTTACTTGTCTTCATGCCACAGATCTGTGGCCAGGTCGATGTTCTCATGCTTGTCAATGTGGAGTGGCAGGTCCATGTACCCACAGAACTTGACAGCCCTGTGTCTCGCAAAAACAGTAGTGCCTACGCTATAAGTATAATGGAGATAAGATAATAGCAATAGACGACGTTTCAGACAAGAAAGCGAGATACGGTGTCTCAGACACACGCTGCGACATACTATGTACCACACCGCGGAAAGCCGATAAAACCAGGTGTCTAATAGTTGCGGACTCAGGGTGAGATATATGTAACCAGTGACGGAAGTGTAGAGATCAGCACTCAGAAACAGCTGTATCAGAATTCTGTTTACTTAATCGTCTCGGATTAATTCAGCATCTACATACTTATCACAAACAAAAGTAATGACATGTGGAACACATTCATCATCTCAGGCTCGCCCAGGAGGCATCCAGGTCACGTCGTAGAGAAGCTCACTTTTCGGAACGAGCACATTCAGCTTTTAGGGCTGAACACGAGGTTCATTTGATACATCTGGTTGATAACGTGCCAAGTCTCACATGATGTGCTCTTCATGAGAACAACGAAATTCAGTCTACGTCCAAAGACGGGATATGGCATCATGGAAACGCTGCGCGGAGTTTGCAGGGACCAACTTTGCAAAGTTTCATATAAGAAGTCTGAATCGTTGACTTTTGTTAGTAAATTTACCAAACATTGGAGAGTAGTTGCCTTACTAGAGACGCAGTTGATGGTGGATATAGACCGAGGAGGTGGATGTAATGGATTGGGAGACACCCACCTGTTTTTTCGACCAGACTCCTTTTGATAGGTCACAGGAAGCTCGACATTTCCAATCGAGCTGACCTACCATCTATTCGCGGGTATTCATGCTTGATGATGCGGGCCAAATCAAGGTTTAACGATTCCGCAATCCTGACCCACCCGTGTTCTAATTCTGAAATTTGAACCAACGTACACATTCCAAGTTAGAGCACCTGTAAATTGGATGGCTCGCCAGCTCCGTGGAACTAAAGAGTCGCATTTTGACGCAAGTCTTAAACGAAAGAACCATTTGGATATCCTGTGCTGATGGCGTCGTGCATTGCAAATATGGAACTTCAAAAGGCGATTGCCGAGATGACTTCATTCATGTTCAAACATCCATATATCTGATGTTTACTAGATGGTCCTCCAGGCCAAGGATACGTGTCCATACCCCGCGATAGGAAATTAGCCTGCTCCATCGTGAAGCGCACAACACACTGCAGCTGGACGAAGTGTCTCAATGGAGAGTTCATTTAACAACAAAAGTTCGACACACCTTTGTGATGTCCATTGTACTGCCGGACAGTTTCGCCGGAAGCCATCTCCCATAGTCGAGCAGTATGATCCGAGGATGCTATTTACCAGTACACACCAGTAACGGTCAACCCGGACAACAGTTTCTCACCTGTCACCAGATACGCCGAGTCCGCACTAAAGGCACAGTCCCACACCCATCGCTGATGCCCTTGGAGCACTTTCTCTTGCTTCATTTCATAATTTTGAGATATAGACCATATCTTCACCGTAGTGTCCGCAGAGCATGTGGCGAGATACCTGATGCGTCCGCATGAACCCCGATACATGCGGAAGGAGAGCAGAGACAGATAGCTTACCTAACGTCAGGACTGAGCAGAACACGGGTTATGTACTTTTTATGTGCACTGAACTTGGTTACGGCCTGGTATCTTGGGAGTTCAGACTTCTCCTCGTTAATCTTCCAAACATAGCATTTTCCCTAATTTTGGAGTGATAAGCTCTAACTCAACAGAAACATTGAACCCGTGCCTTATTATTTCCAGCTACCAAACACGATCCATCAGAAGCCAGAGTAACTGACCTGATAGGGACATCTCCGGCTGGGGTCTTGTTGCGGGTCAAGAGAGCGAAAAAACTGGCAATGAAATTGACAGACTAGTTCATGTGAGCAGAGGTTCTCTGACAGGTCCCACTGCTTGATGCATCCCGCCTGATCGCAGGATATGAGTTCTCCTTGATTAGGGTGGACACAAACGTCGTTGACTGAGCATGTGTCCGTCAGCATCGTCGTAAGGCAATATGATGAGATGAGGTTACCAGGGGCGCCATTATCGTATGTGCGATGAACTTGGGTACTCCTGAGTGAGAGATGGAAAAAATGGATTAATGGCTCAGAAGTAGATGAATACCTAAGGTCCCATATCCTGATTGTGCCATCCTCACTTCCAGTGACTAGCCATTTCCCTTCGCTATGGAAGGAAACGGAAGTGACATTCATGGTGTGAGCATCGAGACAGGTCAGCTACCCATCCGCAGGATTTAATTCGTGCGCTACGGAGATGGGCAGAAGGAAGAACCAACCGGAGTGGAGGAGGTGCTAGCGATTTCGTAGATGTACACTTTCTTGTGGATTGCCGCAGCGAGGAGACGCTTGCTGAGAGCGAGAACGTGAACGAGACCTTCCTCGAAAAAATAGAACTGAATTACTCAGGAGAGATAGCGAGACGATTTACTTGCTGATGCGAACACGAGTATGACCTGATCTGCGTAACGTGACTGAAAAGATTGGTGCTCACACCAGATTCCCCCGACCTTGCAATGGTACGGGAGCAAATTCCACTCCAAGCTTCCCAAAATCTGATTTCGTGGTCGTACGAGCCCGTCACCAGAATGACCGACATCTTGCGTCACAGTCGGTGTCGACGTTAAATGGGGTTCTCGAAAACGTTGCAACTTCGAGTTGCCCGATACGACACCCAAATTTATTTAAATAAAAAAAAATCGGGTTTTCAGAGCTCCGCCTTTTTCCCAGGGATAATATGCCCCTTCATTTGCGAACGTCGCATTTTCCTTCGGAAACCTTGCACGCGTATGTACCATGATCATCACTTTCAAGATCCACCAACAGTCTGAGGTCCGTTCATTTAGCTAGAGCTCCGCTCAGATGAAATCTTGCTGGGGCCAGGCCGAGGATCAGGTCCGGGTGATGGCAAGGATGGAAACATGTGCGCAACTGCATATGTCTGCCACGCGTCATTCTGAAATCATTTGCTTCGTCGCGGGGTGGGCTTGAGTGCTTGGGGACGTCAAGCACTATTACGTCCCTTCTATGATGCCGTTTCGCATCGACCTTCACGAATTCATACATTTTCATAACTCACACTAAGACATTGTTCCATTTGATTTATCAGCCCTTGCAGGCATCTCAAACGTATACTCAGTCGCGCGACAAGCCGTCGTCCGTGAATTAATTGACTTCGGCTATTGCTATTGCTCGCTGGCTAGTAATGTATCGTTACACCTTTTCTTCACAAATCCAATAAGCGAAATTCTTAGAATTCCACACCAAATCACTGGTCCTTCCAGGTTCCAAGAACAAATTAGGCACGCGCGTTCAGCAGGTCTTATCACCGACTGCCCCGCTCGGACTTGACACTGATCTCGATTTCGAGGGAGGTCAGATCTTACACACTATTCATCCCAGAGGCTTATAAGGAGAGTGGAAACCCACCAGCCAATGGCACCCAACGACCTTCGTAACCCGCCGTTCACTACCTACTATTTTGGCTATGAACGCGTACCCCGTAAGTTGCCGTTTCGCTCTTCAGCGCTCCCTGGAATGCTGTTGACATGGGGCTTAGAACGGCACACGAGTTTTCTTCTGGACTTCGGGCGGTGAAATCAAATATGGCGCTGTACAATCCACAAGCCGCCTTGCCGATGTAAGCATTTTCTTCAATACCGCCACACGTATATTCTAATTCTAATTCTAATTCTTGTAGGGGACGCAAATCGTCGTCGTAGCGCTGGATGGGGGCGAGGGTCATCGCAGCCTGCCGTAAGTACTTGAACCTTACGAGCGCGAAAACAATCATTCACACCAAGAAATAGTGTTTCCAGTGTCTCAAAAGTAAACTAAGCCATGTTGTTATTCAGTTGCACTTTTCATCTGCATTGTAGATCTCATTAGACTCGTTAGAGCCACTGCATGGACTTCACATCCCCCACACTGTATCAATCTGTTTCCGTATCGGCCATAGTTATTTATTCGCTTGTAGCCGCGGAGTGTTCCTAATACACATCATGTCGTGTTTCGCCCTCACTTCAAATATCGTATCAAAAGGGAAATTTTGTCACATGATGGCGTGTCTCCAAACCGCATGGTGTAAATTACTAGGGTACTGGTAAATCCGGCCCGCACGTTTTGTTGTTCTGCCCGGTAGACCCGCGAGAAGAGGCAGTCGCTTGCTATTCCTCTCTGGTCGACAAGATAAAATTGGGGCGAGGAACTCAGCTTAGCGAAACGAGAGTTGGACATCGCCCCAGGCCGTTGAGCACGCATGTAAGATCGGGGTTAACATCCTTGGTTTTGACGCTTGACAGGTAATTTCTGTTGAGCGCTGATTGAGGATGGCATGATCGCGGTGCCTGTGTGTATTCCCCTCGTTCTAGAGGGTTCGTACCCCGGAGGGAGGCAACTGCAACGTCATGAGCATTGGGGTTGATTCACCCCAACACCTGCTTCTGTATGACTAACTCTGTCAGACAGAAGTACCCCATTTGCACGCTTACCTGAAGCACTGTGAATGACACAGGCAACACGTCATGTTGGCATTCAGGCGCGTGCGAGCAATGTCAAGTATGTAGAATATATTATTGAGCAAACAAAAGAACGTCGTGTCATGTCTGATGCGAGTGGCACCTCTGACTAGAAAAACAGGCTTCAAGAGTTCGAAACCGAACCTCACAGGGTCGTTAGTTATGTGTCAGTATGCTACTGCATTGCTGTAGTCAGGAGAGCAAGGGTCATCAGCAGGGAGTCACTGCTCTGCGCGAACATGTTTGATTTTATCAACTACCACATTTACATAATTAGTGAACTTTTGACTTGTGGTTCGTGTTCACATCGACCTCCGCTTTCCCTGCGTTATCTTCCCTGCAATCCTGGCTGGAAATGAACAGAGGCAGATTATCGGAACTCTCACGCATACCCTGATCATTATGCTGATACGTTGCTGGCACTTGACTGTCTCCCCATTGGTGTAAGGCAGAATTGCGTGCCTCCAACGGTAGCGGATATTATCTCTGTGATACACTCAATATTGACCATAACATGGATGCAATTGCACTACCTTTGTAGATAAACGCTACCCGATGGAAGAGGTATATCGAAGGTCCCTGACCTCGTGGAGCTCGGAGATTCCATCCTCAATGTCCTCGTAGACCCAAGGCTCACGCCTAAGATCCATTTACCGCTCGCAGAAGTGTTGTCGATGTGAGGAAGGATTTCCCCAGATGAAGCCAGATGTAATAAGTGAGTCTGGGTGTTTCTCGATGGATAGAGAGCCTGCAGGCGGTCCAATATTGGGGTCAGACCTTGAAGTTCGGACTCCGGCCAAGAAGCCAGGTGCATTTCGCGGTAGTCTCGAATAACATTGTCGTAGTGACCCTTAAGACTGAGCCTTGAGCGATTAACTGAAAAGGGGAGGATGTGGGACTACTCACTTCGTGGAATGTATAGAAACAGTCTGGTAAAAATAAACTCTGCACGGGATCACCGTCAGAGACGGGACTCCTAGAGCGGTAACCAATCTGGAGTTTGCGGACGCGTTTGCTTTCAGTGGCGTCAAGTTGACTTAAGGCTGCTGTCACAAATAGTCGCTGCTCGTAAGTGTCGAAAAACCTTGGGAAAAAGGTAAAACCCTCTGCAGGAAGTGAGCCGTTGTAGGAAATCACATTGGATCTCAGTTGCCTGGATGAAACAGACGCAAAATGCCTCATCGATGTTGAGCGGCAACTTGGTCACACATTTTGGCACTGCCAAATTGGGGTATTTCTGTCTCTTTACTTAGCCAATCAACTTCCCCTGCTAAGTTGAATGATCCATGTCTCGTAATGAAGTCGGTGATCCGTCTTTCAGGCAGGATCACCCTGGTAGCCCTCTCTATACTGCTTTAGCTCGGACGACCACTCGGGCTATTACATTGTATTTTTCCCGTCCGGTGAGGTTGTTTCGTCCATCCAAAGGCAAGTCAATGATAATTAATGACAATTCCTCTGCTAACGATCGCAAACCCAGTGAGCGGTTGGCACTCACTCCGGGGACACGCTAACCGGCATGGCACTACTCTTAATCCCCAATATATCATTTCACTCATCAAGAGTCAAGGTGTGGTGTACACCTTCTCAAGCCCATTTGTGAATCAAGACTTACACAATTACTTAGCTCGTGGTAATACCTAAGCACTTCGTGCCGCCAATGTTCGCCAATGCGGTACTTGGTACGGTGCTTTGGACCACGTATACAAGATGCTCTAGTTATCTAGAATCTACCTTCGCACCACATTCGATATTCACGGTTGTACTGTCGGGTGCTGCCGCGGGTGGGATGCAGGCCTTATTCTCTGCACCTGTTGAAAACGTGAGAGTCGCTATTGAGGGCGGTACAGGGAAGGGATGGTCCCACGCATGGAAAGAGGTTTTCCGGGGAACGCAGCCGATACATATCACGAGTAGATCCGATCAAATCAGAGATATCAGACAGGTCCGGCTATGGATGAAAGATGTCGGTGAAATGGCTGGACGTGGATGGGTGGGATGGGGATGGGGATTCGGAAAGGATGTCTGTGGTAAGTAAATATCAACCAATGGTTAAACTGTTTGACTTTTTCGATTGCAGGTTTCGCTGCGTTCTTTACGGTTTTCGACATCACTCGTATTTTAGCGAACAAAGGCAAACTCGCGACCAGCCATTATTTTCGAAGGCAGTCAGGGGACCAAGCATCCCGTAATCACCACCTCCCACAATTTGTCCATGCTTTTACATTGGTTTGCGGTGGCATGATGGCAGGCATGGTCTATGAGAATCTTTGTAGGCCATGGGATGTGGCCCGCCAAGCCATTACCCTTCAGAAGTCAATCGCACCCCATGTAGACAGTAAGCGATCGTCATTCTCTATCTTGGTGCACAAACTTCAGGAAGATGGTGTAACATCGTTCTTCCGTGCACACTTATCAGTCGGTGAACATTCCGAATTACGATCCAGGTTTCATTGGCGGGTCTCTTCCGCTCTTCGGGCGCTCGCTCGCGTTGGTCCATGGGGTGTTGCTTTTCTGGTATGGGAGTCATTTAGTCCAGGGTTGGATTGAGGAGTAGACCCGCAAACAATATATCTGAGTTTTCAGTGTTCGATGGTTTCAGCTTGTTATTTAAATAACGTTGTCAATGACACATCCAGAGGGAAGTCATCGAGCCTGCAACGTGAATGCTCCACGGACAGTTCGAACCGTGCTCCGTGGCGTTCTGTTGCGACATCGCTGTTCGTTAGAGAGCCACGTGCCTGCACAGCTTTTCTTTGTGGCGTTCACTCTCTCCCGTAGTACGGGAGCATCCATTCGATGATGTATGTACATCTGTTTTCTGAGTCTTCGATGATCACCATCATGTACAGTACGGAGGACCCTCAATGATGGCAGCTCATGATGTAGGAATTTATTCATTGGCTGATCTGGTCCTAGATTATGTCTGCGTTTACTTCATTGAACCAGCCAGACAACACGCCAGCTTGAACAAGTGGATGTTCGTTCCCATTGTGGAGTTCGACCCTGCCCGGATCCAAAAGTTGGAGCATAATGGATAACCATTAAACTTAAGTTATTCGACTGCGATCATGTTGACAAACGATCACGTCACGAGTAGCATTCGAATCGGCGTATACTAGCAGCTCTCTCAAGACCTATAACCCAGGTCGGGAGCGGTGACTGTTGAACGTCGGACCCCGAGCAGCTAACATCGGATCCGGTGCACGGAACTTTGATGACGCGGCGTTTCATGACAGTTTTGGCCCGGGAGTGAAGTGAAACTTGTAACCTTGGCCCACATTTTCAATGGCTTTACCGAGTATCAAGTTGCTTCATGGTGCTGAAACGTTTCTGATCCACCTGGGTTCATCCCTGAGTCCGAGATTCTTCATTGAATTCAATCTCGAATGCGAGAATATCTCTTTCCCCTTGGAACACGTCCGTAATACTAGCATTACCCCCATCTGTCGTCGATTTGCACTGTTGGCCAGCAGCCCCTTGGCGGAGGCTCGTCGACCATGCTCAGTGTGTGGTGGCCGGTGACGAATGCGCTATCCATCGGCTACTCCTTACCATCGTTCTGACATCGCCGGGATCGGTTCATATTGAACCTCGGTCGAGATCGGGTGAATTTTGTGGCTAGTGTCGCTAGACCGGCGCAGTGGAAGCAGTGAAACTGACGGATGAATGGATATACGTGGCTATTACCTCGAAGTTATCACTAGCTTCGAGCCCAAGTGAGAAGCTAACTAGGAGTAGCAACCAATTTGTGCAAACGGTAAACGATCTTGCACTTTCGCGAACATTCCGCGTATTACGTAATAAACGTTGTGCAGGTTTAATGATCACTTCAATGAACATCCAGCGAGAGTTGGGGTTCGCGACGCTAGAGTATTACTATCTCGTTTTCCTGCGACCATCCCACCAAAATGCCACGTTGCGCACGAAAAGGATGCAGTAAAGAATTTATACCAGCGGACAACACAAATACGAGTTGTCACTACCACCCTGGAGCACCAGTAAGTTACGAGCCATCTTGCTATTAGATCGGCCGTTCCAAGTGGCTGTATTACTACTAGGTCTTCCACGAAGGTCTGAAGTCGTGGTCATGCTGTTCAACGATCAACAAGCCGGTTCTCGACTTCGATGAATTCTTGGCTATACCTGTACGCATGCTTCCTTGCTGGGCGGAGCGTTCATCGTTAACGATCATCGATCGCACTGGTAAGGGGTGTGAGGTTGGTGCACATACAGAGGCAGCACCACAAGTTGTTCCTCCGGAGCCAAAACCCGGAGCCACTCCCAATGAGATCCTCACAATGACGGAATCCAAAGAAGGGAAGGAGGTCTATTCAACCACAAAGGCACTTCAGCTGCAGACCTCTGCACGTCTTTCCTCCGCGATCCCCGCTGAACCTGTGCCCCCCTCTCACCCGGAAGAGGAAGATGACTTAAGCCTAGTGGTTGCACCTGGAACAGGGTGCAGACACAAAGGCTGTGGCATAATTTTTGTGAGCGATGCAGAAAATCGCATCGGAAACGGCGAGGGCACCGTATGCACTTACCATCCTGCCCCAGTACGTTTCGCATTCTTCGGCATCCTTTAATGGTAATTTCATGTCTATTGATTGGACCGTTCACTCTGCAGCCCATCTTCCACGAGGGAAGCAAGGTATGTGATCCTGTCCCAATAAATTACGTCGTTCGCGAACCACTTCCTACATCATTCTGTCTGTATTTCTGAGGATTCTCATTCGATATCCAGGGTTATCTGTGCTGTAAAAGGCGAGTTCTGGAATTCGAAGAATTCCTCAAAATTGAAGGATGCAAGAAAGGCCGCCATGTTTTTGTTCCAAAGCAGAGGGCATCGGGAGAGTTGGTGCGCAACACCACCTTGATTACGTCGCCATTGCGGCTGCTGACTACCAGTGCAACTATCAGGCTGAGCAGTTCGCTGAGTGCCGTGTAGATCATTATCAGACACCGAACGAGGTGCACGTGTCAGTGTTTGCGAAGCAGGCCGACAAGGACCGGAGCAAGGTAACTGTTGAAGAGACACGGGTTAGTGTTTCTGTTGTGGATGCCTATAAACCTTCCTGCTGCTTCACTCACGAGAATACAAACAGGTCCATTTCGACCTATATCTACCTGCCCAGAAACGGTTTAAGCGGACAATCCACCTCTTTGGTCCAGTCGAACCAGAAATGTCTTCGTACAAGTTCTTTGGGACCAAGGTAGAGGTCATCTTGAAGAAGTTAGATACGCGTAGCTGGGCCGTCCTTGAGAAGACGACGCGTGATCTCGGAAATATCAGCTTGACATTTGGGGTTGGGGGTAGGACTGGTACAATTGGTGGCAAGGAAATTATACTGGATGAGCAGAATAGAAACCGAGCATCTTGAAGAGAATGCCATGGATACTGAGATACTCCCATGGCACCTTGTAATAGAGGATATGACATGACTCATGAATTTCTATATGGGTGTGGTGCACGGCTGAACGTTGCGACCTTCCGCCGTACGATTACAGCTCGCCGGGCGTTTCTATTTTTTGGAACAGTTGGATAATGTCACCCTCTTGGAGATTATCGAAGCCCTGCAAGCTAACACCGCACTCTGAACCTTTTCTAACCTCCGTCACGTCCCTCTTAAGTTGCTTCAAGGCATCTATAGAACCTGGAGACAAGTTACAACATTTGTGTCTGTGATGTAAGCCTAGCATGTCAACACGTACCTTCATATACAATTTTCTCATTTCTCAGCACCCTAACTGAGCTTGATCGTTGCACGAGACCATGGGTGACCCTGCAGCCAGCAATCTTTCTGCAACTTCCTTTAACCTGTATCTCGAATAGCTGGAGTACTGTTGCCTCGCCGGTGACTTTGATATCGTAAGTACATGGTAGGAGAGATATGATGCGATCCCGGATGTCGTCAATGATACGGTATATGATGTCGGACATATAAATCGGAATGTGATTCTGGGAGGCCGAGGTCCGGACTGCCCGTGGTATGCCAACAGAGAAAGCGACTATCATAGCTGACGCAGAAATCAACGAGTAAACACAAGAAAAAGCCCATATGTCGACTTACCATCTGCAGCCTTCGCCATCATGACATCGGAAGTAGAAACATCCCCCACACTGCTGGAAATGACCTTGACACCTGCGAGATGATTCCCAATACCCTTTACTGCGCCAACTAGAGCCTCGACACTCCCACTTACGTCCCCTTTAACAACAATCCGAAGATACTTCTTGTTTACATCCTCGACAGAATTGTCTTCGGCCATCGTGGTTGGCGGACGACCATCCCTCTTCGTCTTGCTCGCAATGGCTCTCTCCTTTTCTTCCCTCTCTTTGTCTGCCCGCCTCGCGGTGTTTATTGCCTCGATATCTCCCAAAGTATTCTCTAGGTCTCGTTTCCGTTCCCGATTAGCACACGCCTTCTTGATATCGGCCTCGCTGCCAGCTAGTACTTCTTCACCAGCGGCGGGAAGCGTTTTCCAACCCGTGACAAGGACGGGGGTACTCGGTGCGGCAGAAGTGATGGATTGTAAGGACGGGGAAAGAAGTTGACGTGTAGAACACGAGGAAGTACCCGCCAACACAGGTATTCCTGGAGAAAGTGTACCGCGAGTCATAAGAACGGTCGCAGCAGGGCTAAGTGTATCGGCTGCCATTAGTAACAATGGATAGAAAGTAAGCGCGAAGACTCGCCCAAAGCCTTTGAGCATCCTGGACTCGAGCACATATCCAACGGGCATACAATCTCGTTCTGCACGGAGGTCCATCGCATCGGCAACCAGAGCAATTATTTCAATCAGCTCGGGCAGTCCGGATCCAGTGAGCCCGGAAACGGTGACACAAGGGACATCTCCACCAGCTTCTTCTAGAGGAACACCGGCAGCAAGCAGGGCGAGTTTAGTTTTCTCCTGCAAACCACGTTGGGTATTAATGTAGATATCTGAGCCGCGGAAAAGGCGAATGTGAGGGATGCATGAAGGAAGACTTACGACGTCAGCTTCAGGTTTATCGATCTTGTTGATGGCAACAACCATTCCGATGCTACCGTTTTCCTTCTCACGTTCCACAAGCTTAATGACTTCAATCGTTTGGGGCATGACACCATCATCCGCAGCAACGACCAGCACAACAATGTCGGTAACCGAGGTTCCTCGTGCCCGCATGGCAGAGAAGGCAGCGTGGCCCGGGGTGTCCAAGAACGTGATTCGATGCTCATCTTCTGGCGTTGTTGAGGGGTCGCCGCTCATGGTCAACGGAACACAGAAAGCACCAATGTGCTGTGTGATCCCGCCTGCTTCAGAAGAAGTAACTGAAGAAGAACGAAGATTATCGAGAAGGGTCGTTTTTCCGTGATCGACGTGTCCCATTATAGCCACGATGGGGGGACGGGATGGCAGAAGGTGGGGATTGTCGGGGGGTGGTCTATCAAGTATGTTGGAATCAATGGAGTCCTCCGAGGGAATGGAAGCTCAGAGTGTCGAGTTCAGCAAGAAACATGCTCACGGAGGGTATAGGTCAAAAGCGGCGGCGTCATTAACTACCGGGTTACGGTCGAACTCTTGTACCAGCAAAGCAGCATAATCCGAAGTCAAAACTGCGGAGATGGTTTAGTTTTTGTGACAATGAAAGGAAGACAGCTAACCATAATCATAAGAAGACTCTTCCTGCATTCCTACCTGGACCATCTTTCTTTGCAGAGTACCTTTGAATGGGACGAAATTAGTCCATTGTGTGGGGAAAAAACAGTTCACCGTACGCAAGCGAACATTCAATAGTTTGGCTAATTGCCCGACAGAAACCGTAGATGGGATATAGAGATCTGCTTGCACTGGCTTGGGTTGGGATCTCTTGATTTTATTACTTTCTCTGTTTTTCCCCTTCCAGGGAGTTGTGTCCATTCTGCTGCCTTTCTCTGTGTTTGTGAAGAAGCCAAGATTTGAACGAAGAGACCCGCGTTGTTTTGATTTCAGTCTAGACTTGTGCGGTGGTTCACTGGTTCGGGTTTCTGCCTGTAAAACAAGCGGACCATATCTGCTAGGCTGCTGGGGCGACGGACGTGATATAAGATGGGGTCTAGGTTGCGGAGCGGGAGTAATGGAACGACAAGGACCACGTTCGCTAGGTTTCAGCTGAGACTGCCGCGAAACAAGAGGGGAAGGTGCGCGCCGGAAAGCCTCAGGCTCAGGAAGTCTGTCAGGTTCTGACTGAAGGACCTGCCTAAATGGAATGGACTAGTGTTCACGAGTGAGTTTTTCGCGTGATGCTGGCTACGACTAACTACTCACCCGTATTTTAGGTGCCGTAGCAGCAGATCTCGCGTTCCTTGGAAGGCGAAGAACGGTCGAGCGCCGATGCATCGTCTCCCCAACGCCAGGGAAGAGAGACACTTGTTGAAGTCGCGACTTGAGGTTGGTTCTACAGTCAAGGCATAGCCACTTTACCTCGAATAATTTACCTTTGTACCTTTTGAAGGGCCAACGCAATGGTTGCGTTCATCGCAGGTCGTCGCTTGCTGCCAAGGCAGTTTTGCACGCCGTTAACACAACAGTGCCGGTTATATGCCCTTTCTCGTTTCCCCCATCGTTCTACTGGGTTTGGCAGGGTTTCCAGAGATAATCCGTCCCGCAGGACCCAGTCAGACCCTCCATCAGACGGCCGTCTTTGGACCTCGGAGTCGGGCTACGAGGAAAAATCTTCGAAAGATCATTCGCAACGTTGGTGGCAAAGCGTACACCCCTCCACAGATCCTGAGGCGGGCTTGCGGCGTTTGTTGGTCAACAACGATGAGCTCGTTGTCACAAGGTAGTCGAAGCTATCATATATACTTCTTTCTCGGCCTTAGGTCAATCCAGACAGCTTGAAATGCTCAATATCTTTATGGGCTTCGAGCAGTCGAATCGATATGTTATAAGTGTGTCCTGACTCTCTACTGTCCGTTTTACACTGAAGTTCGCTGGTAAGCCAACCCTGCCGGAGAGTCACTCGGGTATATCGTCGAAGAATCGCGGAGTGTCCTTTCGATGTTCGCAAGACAGGTGTTCAGGACGCATAGACCATTCCGAGCATTGGTAATGGACCCTGAAGGTTCACCTATCCTTTGGGTGCGTGTCTGGCTTAATACCCTGACATTGGTGTACGAGCCTTTTGCTACATTCAGATCCGTCGCCCGTTTTCTTGGATCAACTCTCGTATGTTTGTCCAGAGTTCTAGAGATTCCCTTGGCACGGGAGAGCTACTTTTGGACACCTTTGCAGAGGTACAACAAGAGTGGCATCTGTGGAGGAGGAGGTATAATTTATTCTTGCGGTATGTGTCCCCAGTTGTCTCAGTCCCCGATCGATCCGCTGACCGGGTTATGTTGACACGCAACGCTTTCCTTCATTAATTATACATGGACCCCCCACGCCTCACTTCTTGATAACTCCAACCGGTCATGGGACTCCCCCTACTTTCAATGACTTCTCACGTTGCATGTCACCCTGCTATCTCCACAATTCTTGCGTCCATGATCGGAACCTGTTGATTACCACGAGAAATCCCCCATCGATTCATATTCTCCTTGGCTTGCGCGCTCTCACTCATGCTCCGGTTCACTATTCCCGGGTTCTGATTCGGGCGTTAATGGCAATAACGACACTCAATCTTAATATGCTGCCTTCGTCGTCGTCTCTATGGTGACAACAATGCCGCCACGGTCTGTGTTCGTATGATGACCGCGTTATCCTCATCTCCCTTTTCACTCTGTCCCATCTAACGCGATCATCTGGTCTCTTGGCTTGTTCACCCTTTACATGCATCGTCTTTCTCGTGTCCAAATCCCACTGATTTGTAACTATTGTACATCTTCTCTTCTTCGGAGTTCCAGTGTCTTACGTTCCTTCTAGGTTGTTCGATCACTAACTGCATAATGGTGGGTGGCACAACCTTGATCCCGTTGATTTCTCGGTTTCTGGATGGCCTCCAATCCCCTGTCCGCTTTAACTGGGACGTGTAACTGGGACGTGCATGGTTGGTGTCTTGGGATTGTCTACCTTTGCATTTATGCCCGCTACGAACGGATTTCCGTGTCGCCGAACGTCGCGCCTCTGCATTTCTCACACCAATACCAATACCAGTTCCTCAGCCCAACGAGTACTCACCACGTTCGATTCGGACCCTGAACCGGAACGCACGACCCCCGAAGCTCACTTCAACCAATTTGCGCGCGTGGACGAGGGTTTATGGGCGTGGCATTTTGTCCTGCGGGATGCGCAAGGGGAAGGGATCGCTAGTGTCAACAGAGCATTTAGGGGGTTTGGGAGAGAGGTAAAGTCGCAGCTGAGATACTCATTCGATTGTTTCGAACAAGTTCTTTGATTCCAGATCTTCACGGACACGGGGCAGTACACAGTATCCTTCCAGGTGCCGGATGAACAAGTGTATAGTTCAAGCCAGGGGAGGGCGTGGATATTGCACAAGCCAGGCACAACAAGGACCTTGGCTGTTAATGAACGGGCTGTAAGTTCTTTCTGTCTGGATATCTGAGCTTGACCTAAACGATCATGAGAGCAGCTTATATTGGCTATGGCAAGTAAGACCCGCGTGCTTCTAGGAAATTATACGTAGTGCTGATTGATTGCCCAGTTAACATCGACTATGATTATTTCTCCAGGCATTCTGAGTGCGTAGTGTGTTGTTTTAATCATAGTCCGCACTACAATGTTTTACAGCGGGTTTGGTTTCTGGTGGGGCTCCGGGGAGTAGATCGCGAGCACATGTTATGGATTCATAGTGCCACTGCACAGCTTGTACGCTAGTATCCCTCACCCACCTCGCACAATGCTTCTAGAAACACCTTTAGATCATCTTGATCAATCTCGAGAATACTCGTGTTGAAGGAGTTATGAGAAGACCGAGCATTGCATCGTTCTTTGGCGTTAATGAATGCAAGACCAAACTCACTGATGGACGTCAGTCCGCATTTCGAGCGAGAGCGTTTGAAAGCCTACTTCTTTGCCACGTCTCCCAGTTCCAATGAACCCATGACGCCTACAACAATGTATGTTTCCGTCCTTTCGTTCAGGCACGCCAGGACAAATGGTAAGCTCTTCTTCCCCCGGGCAAGCTTCGTGCCTGGCAACTTGTCTCGCAATGCATCAATAAGCCAAAGCGCTAGACATGACAGTACACCAGGATGAGCAAACAGGGCAAGATCGGGTCCCTGAGACAGTACGACAACTCGATGAGAGCGCATAGTACGGATGTCTTGCTTGTCGATTATCGAGGTTCCTTGTCGTATGATTGCTCGATGGAGTGACATGGACAAGGCGATCGCGTCTCGGAGAGAAACAATGCTGGAATACACAAAAGTTCAAGCATTGAACTGCAATCGAGTTTGAAGGCTTACTCAGCGAGAGCGTCATATGCTGCCCAGAAGTTCCTTACCCACCAGGAGACTTCTGTGCGTTCTTCGGTGTCATCCAAATTCTCCCCATCGATTTCGCCATTCGTGTGAGCGCCTTCACCGCGTTCTCTGGTTTCATGTGCTGCATCGACGGCGTATTTACTACCCTCCCAAACGCGGCCGCTGCCGAACCATTCACCGCCGTGCCGGGCACCTTCGACCTCGAGCTCCATCCTGACGCCACCTGCCACATCCAGGAGTGCGCCGACAGCTTCGACAGCATCTGCAGCGCTTAGAGGGGGGGCACGGTATCCGAAGCATCGCACGAAGGATGGGTATGTGAGTTCCACGAGGTCGTACTCAGGGGCGATGGCGTCAAGCTTGGATCTTAGCTGGTGCTTGAGATCGATATCCATATGGGCGTACAGCTGCTGAGTCTGTGGTATTGAAAACCTGTCTCAGACGAGGTTAGTGGAAGCCAATGACATTTGTCAGGAGGTCATAATCACCCCATTTTAGCAAGTAGGCCTGTGAGCCTCTTGCGCCCACGTTCCTTCCAGATGCCAAGTTTCCCTGCCACATAACTTGAATGAAACATGGCATCGTATAGTGTCCAGTGACGAAGGAGTGTGAATCTCAGTTCCTCAGTAGATCGTATCGACAAGTCATCTGGGCCAAGAGCAGTGATAGTATCAATGTTAGTTGTGATCCCTGGTGGGAGCGGGTTGAGGCGCGACACTTCGTCGTAGTAAATCGCGTGATACTTTCGATAGGACTCGCGTGATATGCGAGAAGTGGTGTACTGGAAAGTGAGGCCAAGGATCGCGAGCCTATTGCGATGACCAGAAAGAGATGGTCAATTGTTGAGTGCCACATACCACAGGAGGTCGCAGTCTGCACGCTCTAGGACAGTAGCGAGAATGTAAATTGTCGCTGAGGCACTCTGACTGTACCATGAACCGCTTGCGTAGTGTTTTTGGACCACTGCTTGATACGACGCACGCTGGTCTCGCGACATTCGACTCTTCTCCTGTTGAAGGTGTTAGTAAAAGCGTATGACGTGGAGAAAATCTGCGACATTGTCTAGTTTCGGTCGTTTTCCTGCGAGCTGATCGAGAGATTGCGATTTGCGCTTGCGTGCAGGAGTGCCTGCGGTCGAGTGCTCGTCCAGTGGTGTATCTTCTTGGGTATCAGCCTCTGAATCGAAGTCGGAATCATTGTCGTCTGAGTCGGGTTCTGGCTCGTACTGACAGAATTTGTCAGTTGGCGATTGGTTTGGATGATGTATGGAGACCAACTTCTAGTGCTTCCCAAGCCTTCCTTTGAGCATCCATGGTGTCAACCTCACCGTCGTCCCAGATGACAATGCGATCACCACTCTCACCACCACCGAACAGACTTGCCAGGTTCTGGGGCCGAGTGGAGTCGATCACGTGTAGGGTTAAATGTGGATTGAACTCCCCAAACCACGCCGGAGAAGGGAGGTCGAGGATTGCGCCCATGTTGAGGAGGATGAGAGTATGGAGCTTGTTGGTTGTGATAAGGAAGAAGCAGCGTGGAATGCGATATGGCACACCTCGGTGTAAGTTGCGAGTTCGTCTTTGATGACTTCCAACTCTGCGACACCTGAGACAGGGATGGTCCTGTGCATCACGTCGTCCTCCTTAAGGAGTTCTGCGAGCATCTTTGCAGCACAGAGCGCGTCGACGTCTGGAGCGACGAGGAGAATGACTGAGGAGGCGGATGTGAGGGGAGAGCGACGATGTGCGGCAAGGATGCTGGTGTATGCCTCGCCATAGGACGGTCTGGAAGCAGAAGCGAGCTGGGGTGGTGGTAAGTAGACCATATCTTATTATATATATACGAGTTAAATGGTAACTGAGGATTGGCACGCGACGTGATTGTTTGCGATTGTTGTTACACCCCAGCTGCCCCCTGAGTTGGTCGGTTCCCGTCACTGCACCTCGCCTCGTGGTGGTCGTACGGCGTGCACGCGTCTGGCACTACTTAAGCTCCATCCTGCCTCTGCTCAACCACCATCTTTTACCGTCATCATGACGGACCGTCAACCACGCTCTCCAAATCCAAGGTCTCCAAATCCAAGGTCGCCCAATACCAGGGATCACGGTTAGCGCATATTACCCTTGCCGACTCACCCAACTCATCCCCACCCAGAGGCTGCCCCGCTCTTGCGCAACGGCGGCCAAGGTAGAGACCAGAGCCCCCCAGATCCACCTTCCCCTCCCCACTCTCGCACTGGTCGCTTCACAGATGTCGTGCAGGAGCCGCTTACAGGCCTCACAAAGGTCCTCCTTGTCGAAGTACTCGTCCTCCTCCTCATAAGCTCCGTTTTCATCGGTCTATTCGCTGGTGCCCAGCACAAACTCAACCTTAGGAACGGGGGTGGGGGTGGGGGTCGCGACGACGACGATCAAGGTAATGGTACGCACACAAAGACAGAGACTAAGACCATCACACATACCACCACCGCCGCCACTACCTTAATCTCCGCAACCACCACCACTGCGGTCTCCACTGCCATTTCTACCATATTTGATATCACCACCATAGGAACTGCCACTAAGACAACCACTACCACCGCAGTGTATACCTCTGTTTCCACTTACACAACCACTGATCACGTCACCCGCACTGTTATCATCGGGCCCGAACCTACTGGTCCTCCAGAAACACCAGACCCTGGTCCTTCAAAGGTGCGGACCATCGCCCCACGTCGTGCAACCATCCCTAACTTCACCGATGTCAATAATAGGATACCTGTCTCACCAAGGAATGCATCATTCTCTCCGCATCAATCCTGGCTTCCCTGGATACCTCTCAGGATCCATGCGAGAACTTCTACGATTTTGCGAGTGAGTCAAATACCCGTTCTGTTCAACGTTCAGCCTTGAATCACCCGTCAGATGGCGGTTGGATATCATCACACCCAGTTCCTGGCGACAAGGGTGCCGTCAACACGTTCTCCGTTCTCTCCGAGCAGAATTGGCAAGTGATCCAGAATTTCCTTGAGTCCGATACGACCGTCTACGATGGCTCATGGGACGACCAACTGATGCATAAGCTTCGCACCCTCTACACCTCCTGCATGGATGAGGCCAAGCTCGACTATCTTGGTCAAGCTCCCCTGCAAAAGTTTGTGAATAACATTCGGAGGATATATCGCGGAAAGCGTGTCGACGTCAACGTCTTCAGTCCAAGGCAAGGGCTATCTAACGCTCTCGGTTACTTGCACTCCAGAGGCAAGTCCTATGCCGTATGTTTTTCAAAACACTTCACGTGTATTTTTCCCATAGGAATCGATGCTTTATTTCAATTTTACATTGACGGCGATGCTGGTGTCGATCCCAACGCCATGACACTCTGGTTTTCTCAGTCAACTCTAGGATTGCCGTCAAAGGTACGCTGCGTGGGAATCAACCCGTTTCTCCTCCTTGCTTATTGTTCAGTAGGAATACTACAAGGACCAGAGCGTACTCAGCATTTATCAGGATGTCATCGAGCGTCTGTTGACCATCCTGCGCGATGACGAAGTCATGGGGATAGAAAACCTCCCACGTAAACGCTTGCATCCCATTCCCGTCCTCCAAACGGAACAGTTGGAAGATGAAGAACGTGTTTGGCCTCCTTGGCCTTGGCCACCTTGGGACGGCGAAGATGATGACGAGAGTGGTGATAATCGTACACCGGCCGACGATCCGTTCCTCAGGGCACATGAGCTCGCACGAGAGGTGGTCAAATTCGAATCCGAAATCGCAGCTGCCACGTTGGATCTGGACAAGTTACAGCAAGACCCTTTTGGCACCTACAATCCCACTAGCATCAACACACTCAAATCTGCGCTTCCTCAAGTAAACTTTCCCGATTATTTTGCTACGTTTACGCCTCGCTTTTTCCCCAGCCGTGTCATCCTCACTTACAAGCCATATCCAACCTCATTGTCCCGAATTTTGGAGCGTACATCTTCTGACGTCATTGAAGCATACCTTGTTATCCGCGCTGCGCTAGAATATGCTCCCGCCCTGGGAACGACCACGGAGGCATGGAAGGCGGTACGCCAGTTGCAGGAAGTTCTGAACGGTCTTAGACCCGGAGCCATCGGGGAGCGATCCGAATTTTGCATGCGCAAGGTAGACGATGCTATGGGTTTTGCTACTGGCAGGTACTTTGTGAACGCTACGTTCCCCAGCGACTCAAAGGAAAGGGCTACTCAAATTATATCTGGTATGCGCGAGCTCTACTGCGTGGACTTGTCGGTGACTAATTTTCGTAGACATTGTCAACGCATTCAAGAGGTCATTGGAGCGAATCGATTGGATGGACGGTGCCTCAGCCCGCAAAGCCCGCGAGAAGGCCGAAGCAATTCGTAAGAAGATCGGTTTTCCCCTCTCTCCTAATACCCGTGATGCTCGCGCTCTGGTGAGCTATTATACGCTTGTCAAGGTCCATGTCGATACCTTTTTCGAAAACTTGCTGAGTGCAGCGTCAGTTTCCTTATGCATAGAGTAGGGAGAATTCATCTGACATCCCGTCTCAGAGCTTCTGACGTCTATAAGAAGTGGCAAAAACTCGGAAAGTCGAGGGATTTCGATGAGTGGGAAATGACGCCAGCGACTGTGAATGCATATTACAATCCCACGGGTAACGAGGTGAGTAACTTTTGATCGCGCATGTACATTCCATGACTTGCGTTTACTGCGAAGATTGTCTTCCCTGCTGGTATTTTGCAGCCGCCTTTCTTTTCCCTGGAATGGTATGTGGTGGTTGCCGTCCTGAGGTTGTTTGCTCACGATGGTTAGGCCGGGATATCTATCTTATGGTTCATTTGGCATGATTGCCGCCCACGAACTCACGGTCAGTGCTTTTACGTACTCTCCTCCTATAAGTAACCTAGCGGCGAGCAGCACGCATTTGACTCGGCCGGTCGACTCTACAATCAGCAAGGAAAACTGGAAGAGTGGTGGACTCGCCAAACAAGCGATGCATATCAAATCCGTCAAGACTGCATTGTCGAGCAGTATTCTGGTATGACTCTTGAGCTCCATGACTCTCGTTTGTTGACGAAAAATTTCAGCATACACTGTTGACGACGGTAGAGGTGGTGTCATACATGTCAATGTAAGTCTTGACTTTTTGCGAACATTTGAATTCTACATGGTCAAATTTGATAGGGCAATCTGTGAGTTGGCTTTTGAGGGTTCCCGAAAAACGCTGACTCTGGTTTGTATGCAAGTACGTCCGGGGAAAATATTGGTGACACTGGCCTCATTCAAGCATACCGTGCATGGAAGACCCAGTACGAAGATTCCTATGATGCCGGGCACGAGTATCTGCTTCCCGGATTAGACTATACCAGGTAAGGCGTAATTCCGTATCCGACACAACTGTGTGTTAAGCAAATGCAGGGAACAACTGTTTTTCATTTCCTTTGCACGCACGTGGGCCATGAACAATCGACCGGCGGACGCCGTGAGTATCGTTACTGGGTCTTTTTGCACTGAGTCAACCCCCGCCCTCAGGTGCAACGAATTCGGACAGATCCTCATTCACCAAATCGCTACCGTACGGACGGCACGGTCTCCAACATCCCTGAATTTGCCAAAGCATTTAAATGTTCAAAGTGGGCAAAGGTAAGACATTCATTAGTTCTTGAATCATGCTTGTTAACTCTGTGTAGTTGAACCCTCCACCAGAAAAGAGATGCCTTTTCTGGTCTTGAACGCACGTTAGGGTGTACTCGATATAGTGCTCGGAGCTTTACTGTTCATATGTATTTCATTCCAACATCATCGTCTGCTTTCAACTGCGAGATCATGAGCTATGAAATCTCTTTCCTCATTTCATTCTAGATTGACAAATTGCCAAAGGTGTGGTTTAAAGAACACCCTTTGTGCTTGGTATATCGTCACTGCCCGTCCGTTTGATGGCCTCTTTTATTGCCAACGCTAGTGCTTTGAATGCAGACTCGGACCTAAGAGAGGTTGCAGGAACTTCTTGCACATGGACATGGAGACAGACCTGTGATGGTCGTTTTCGCCCCGCAGGACATCGACGTGAAGAGTCACACCAGCTGCCATTGCAAAAGAATGGAAGATGTGAGGGATCATCTCTGTAGAAAGGTCTCCGATCTTTTCGCGTTTCAACCCGAGCTCAGTGACACAATACGGACGAGAGCAAATGTCAATCACTGCCCGGGAAAGTGCCTATGATAAAGAATATTGAGACACCATTTAACACACATCCAGAGAATGATGATGCACTTCATCTAGGGGCGCGAAGCCTGTACCATATCGCCTAATACCTTTGATTTCTCCAAGTGCTTGTTTGAATGCGGTACCAAACGCAATCGCGCTATCCTGTGCATAGATCCTCAGGCTAGAACCTTGATATACCCGAAAATGTTCGAAGGGACACTCATCTGCAGTGTGATGGTCGTCAATCCACAGGTCACCTTGGCACTTCATAACCAATGACATTCCACCATGCTTTGCCAGTGCATGATACATCTAGAGAAAACAATGAGATTGTACACACCAGAATATGGGTGAACCCCATACGTGGTCCAAAAAGCCGATGCCCGTCGAAATGTCAATGTTTTGCACCTGGCCGGACTCAGGGGTGCAGTCAAGACTGACGAACACTTCGATCTGAGTTTCTTTTGTTTTTCTAGAAATCGTGGCTGTTCTTGCTGTCATATTGGAGGTAATCTGAGGCCGTAGTCGATCTGCTGACGTAAGAAAAGACATACGGTGTAAAAAATATTGTAGAAACTTCCGTACTCGTTCGGCATGATGTCTCTACGCCGGTACTCAACCTTGTCATTCATCAATCCTTCACTGCATCTTCGGGTTCTCAATGCCAGCGCTCGACAAGGCTTTTGTGCTCGGAGGCACTTTTTGAACTTGGCTCGCAAATCTAAGCCAACAGCAATACCTAGCAAAGATCCACCCCACCTCTTTTCTGAATCTCCTTTCCCTGCAGTCACAGCTCGTGGAGAAGCCATTCGCTCACTCGCTCCCTGTCCCGTCTGTTCAACTACTGGCAAGAATCCCTCAAGAGTCGAGTTCGAGTGCCCTGACTGTGGATGGCCGACCCACTGTAGCAAAGAGCATTGGGAGATGGATGAGGATCACGCAAAGTTTTGTCCGCGTCTACGGGAGGTCAACGAAGATGAACACGATCTTCGAAGCGGGCGAAGAATGCACGAGTTCGAGTTACCAGGTGCGTATTTTGCACAGTCGTCGAATGTGAAAATCTCACACCTCCAAGGTCCTCAAGCATACGAGGAAGCCATCTCATTTGCCAATTGGGATCTCTTTTGGTACACGCGTGGGTTCTCCTCGATGGACACCGAACAATCGAGGAGGCATGCAAGCAAACTGCTCACATATCCACTCACCATAGGAGGTGTTCTCCATCAAAATAGTGGATTGACCCTGAGCAACCATCGCGTCACACCTGAAGGTAGTCGATCTCTAGCTGGTAAGTTGGTTCAAAGCCAACGAGGCATGCCCTGAACCGGCAAATTCCCGACAGCGTTGCGAATGACCCTGCATGTTGCTCCCGGTGCTCCTGATACTGAAGAAGCAGGCGTTGCCAAGCCCCAAATCAGGATATTTATTCTTGGTGCACGCGCTGAATCCTCACTTCCTCCCCATATCTGGGAACAACTCTGCATGTTGTTCCCATCCTGTCATTTTCATCTGTACTTCATTGGGCCCCAAGTATCTCTTCCGAGACTACGCGACGAGCTGAGTTCTCGAGCGCGGGCATCCGGTCAACCCCCTGTGGATAATTCAGACAACTCTACGTCCGAGCAAGAGAAGCGACCGGTGTATGTCCCCAATGTTTACGAGCCCCCCACTCCGAAGCCCATTGCACGTTTGAAACGGACTCGTTCATCACTCCAACTCTACGGTGTCCCCTCATATACAGTACCTTACTCTCCGCAACTGACGCTCACTGGCATGCAGGCCAATTATATGGAAGTCCACCCGCAGTTCCAGGAGACTTTTGATCCATATACGGATCTCTTCTTTTTGTTCTCTCCGGGGTTCGGTTTTCCATCACCATTGTCGCGCTCTGAGCTCGATGGGAAATCCTCTTTACAAATAGCCTCCCCCACTGAATGGGGTCCCGTTATTCCGGCACTCCTCGCCACTAGATGTGCGGTTTTTGTCACAGGGTTTTCGCCAGCAGATGTTGAGAGAGACATTCGGTCCCTTGATCAGGCCCCTGAAGTTGTGGATGAGTTTGAATGGCTTGTTATCCCTGGTGAAAATCCATTTGGGAGTGAGAAATGGGAGGTTGCTGATTTTGATCCACGAGTCATGGTAAAGACTAACTGGGGTTTATGGGGCATCAGAGGCAAAGGTAGAGAGGTACAGACAGATTACTATGAAAGAGGGTTGTAGATTGTTTGCCAATATTCTACTTAGTCTAGGGTGATTTCAATTCTTTTGCACACCATCACATCAAGTATGAGGCAGTATGACAAGGTGGCTGTTGTGGCTGTGTAGTACAGTTGACTCTCTCATAATGCATACCTGTCAGGAGAGGCTGCAATGTATGGGCTATGAGAGAGTATGGGGTGTGTGAGAGATGTGTTACTAGCAAGACAACAGAAGTCTGAGTGTGTCTATAGTTTCTATGGACATTAAGATTGTCATATCCACTGTGAGAAGTATTGTCATTGATATCCATTGTTGGTATCACTTGACAATGGAAATTCCCTTGCATCATTTTAAGTGTTGTCAATGAGCACTGGATTTCAATGTACTGAAAGACACTGATGGGAAATCACACTGGTTTTTGTAAACATGCAAACAGTACACACTGAAAGTAATATTGTCACAGATTTCACTCAACTATATATGTCACTGGCAGTCTGATCCCTGGATGCTATGACAGGGGGTGAGGCAGGCATGAGGACCTGGTACCTGTGGGTGGTTGTTCATTGGTTGTGACTCACAGCAGTATCCATACCTGAGTACAACATCACCAGAGTCTGGCAAGTCTGAGAACATCACATTGTTGTGTGTCATGTGTTATGACAGTGTGACACTTTTCAAAAATGTATATGATCATGTGATTTATGTCAGACCAGCCTCATTGAACACAAGTCTCTCTTGATTGACATCATCATCACTGCTATTGCCTTGCCCACCACAGAAGACTCAGGTCAGCAAGCTGGGCCATGTCTCATCTGTTGTAGGTCAATTACAAGAAGAACTACACAAGCTGCAAACCAAGAAGCTGCCAGGCAAGTGATGACAATGACAATGTGCCATCACCATCACCCTCACCCTCATCTCACAATGCCTACCATGGCAGCAAAGCAATGACAATGAGGTATGCCATCACCACTGCCCTCTCCCTCTCCCTCATCTCACTGCCATTGCCACCCCCCTCTCCTTTGTCTCACAACACCAACTGCAATGACAAA
>JBBPLG010000096.1:0-49738 GCA_038089695.1 Xanthoconium separans | reverse complement strand
CGTCGCGCTCCGCAAAACGCACAAAAGACGGAACGGTGGAGGCTGCGAGGCAGCAAAGTGAAAGAACGCGGCAGAACCAGGGACAAGAGCAGGGTCCGACAACGCGTCGAGCGTGTCGAGTGATACCTGTATGCATGCGCAGTGTATATTGAAGAGGGACCGGCGGATCGATCGGTTTTCGCGGGTTTTCTAGAATGGGGTTGTATATCGATGGATCCACGCTGCGGCTATGCGGTTACGATGAAGCGACGCACCCAGAATTGGTATAACGCGAAGACATTTTGCGACGGACATTCGCAATGACTATACTTGGCGTTCCATCGATATCCATGTATCTGGCTTTAAGGTTATAAGCTTTTCGTTTGACAGGCGTCTCGGCCAACGGGACGACCCCGCCGATGTGGTGATCGAGAGCAAACACGATCAACGAATAATGGGTTTTGGCTAGGTTGCACAGAGGCAACCATGTACTTTCCTCCGGGGAGGACGACCATCGACTGGATGAGGCGATGGATTTGGATGTCGCGCGAGAGTGGACAAGGGTTGGGCGGGAGCCAATTCTTTTGCAGTGAAATCGCCCGCATAACCAACCTCTCCGCCTCGAACGATGCGAGGTTTTGGGGTGAATGACTATGCGACGGAGGTCGCTGGGGTGCATTCGACCCGATGCACTTGAGTAAGGTCTTCCAGATGATGCCTTGGTGGGTCAGGTTGTAGTACAACTTGCTGACCTGTTGCACGCGAAGCTGTGAAACATCGCGCAATGCGCGCAGTCGACGAGACAAAAGGGGGAAAACGTACACGTTGTAATGAAAAGATGTCCCCGAAGTCCAGGTAGCTAAACAATTTCATGAGTATATCGTCCGAGAGAGCGTCATTAGTAAATTTCATTGTACGCAAAGAAAAAATATTGATCGTGAGTGTACATACAACTTCTCGTCTTGTGTGTACCATGACCTTACTCTTTCGATGGCAATAAAACATGAACAATAAGAAATCACTACACATCGAGCATACGTACATCACCAAGAGGCACCGGCCGACGCCACCCATCGGGTACTGTAAACCAACCACGCGATGAATCAATGGTGCCGACAAGACTGGCCCAACCATACGTACGTACTTTGCAGAAGTGCCTATGAAGCCGAGGCTTGACATAAAACTCCCATCCTGTCCATTCAGCCTACACACGCCTCAGATCGGCCCTCGAGGCATCAAGCTCAGGCCTCAAGTCCGGCGCCAAGCTAAACTTGCACATGACCCCCTCCTGACCGCCGTACATGTCTCTGTTTAGTTGCCACGGACTATACCTCGGGAAACCTGAGAATGGAGAGCCGCCGCAATGTCGTCCGTCTGTGGCGCGTACACGTACATATGAGCGCTGGTTGCCCGGATGGGATCAAGGGCAAAAGAAAACGCACATGATCTACAGGTTTTCAGCCTCGGTCTCCATTGCCACCACGGGCCACGTGACTTGCATACTTCCTGCTCACTTGCGGCTAAAAGATTCGTTTGGAAATACTGTCCATCAAGCCGTGCAAGGGTGTCTACTAAATCACAAGGTCAAAGAGGTTGGCTTCTGGTGCACACCATTGCGCTCTATCCCCATGTGATACTGACATTATGCTAGGCTAGTCACGGTACTCCGATGAACTCTTCCATTGTCCCTTTTGCTTCAGTCATGGCTGCGAGCGCCTCGAGCACTGTCCCTGGGCACAACTTTTATGTATCGCATATTTGAGCGCACTCCAACAAGGAAACGTGATATCTGACATGCAAGAACGTACGTCTCGCGTCTCACAGTGCAATCCTAGTTATCCTCTCGTGAATCATTCCTCGATTTGTTTATAGATATAGAAATTCCAGCGCCACCGTATGTCTTCGACAGTTCAGCGCCAGCGAAATGCTCTGCCAAAAGGAAAATTTTTTTGCGATTCTTGCCGCGACCTTCAAGAGGCTGAGAGAAGGTTTGTGTTATATTGCAGCGCCCGTTCTGCTAATTGCTGATAACAGGCACAGGATGAAGTTTAAGCGACTACCAAACGTGTTCGCTCTTCATATGGAGTGATTCAAATATCAAGAGGACGTCCGGAGCTCCATCAAACTCACATACTGTGTTGCATTTCCCGTTTATTCGATAGCTTGGACGATATTCCAAATCCAAGCCGATTGTACGAACTCTTCTCCGTTGTAGTGTATATCAAAAAGTGAGTCACCTGTTCCTGTCGTTTCTCATTCCTTCTGACATGACCTCCACTCACGCAGTCAGCGGCCCGAACCACGGTCACTATGTCGGCATCATCAAAACATTAGGTTCCTGGCTTGTCGTTTGATGACTATCGACTCGTGCGGAGTGTAACTCAGGGTCTGCTACCACCTCAGTCTCTGCATCCGACTGAGTCGCCGACGTTCACGGCACAGTCAGTTCCACCGTTACCACCCGGTCTCATTGACGATCTGTCAAATTCAACTTCTGTGTTCATCCCACGCGTTGATATCCCCTGAACCTCCTGGAAGTCTCCGCGCAAGGTGCTGTCTCGCGTTTGCAAGGTTTCCCTTGCCTTCCATTCACGGTCCAATGATGCTCTAAGTCGCACGTCACAAGAGGAAAGTTGGGCACTGTTTCCAAGCCGAGTTTATTGCTGTTTGCCACCTTTGCCAAGGAGAACGTTAACCCTCCAGAGGACCACTTGGCCAATGACAAAGAGAATGATTCGGATAGAAGTTTAATGAGCTGGTGGTCAACCAATCCCCAAGTCACGGCCAAGTTTAGAGGGAAACTTGGACATGCCTCCATGCCCCAAGACGTCCGTGTAGCACTTGACTCACCCGTGCGACACTAGTCGACGTGCTCCTCATCCAACAGTCCGAACAGCTACTTCCTATTCCCAAACTGCCGCCACACTCTTTGACTACCAATACGATTTACGAGACGGAGTTGAGGCAGTCATCCAACTCCTATGTCTCCGGTCCCCAAAAGCCACACGCATCCATGACCCTTGCCCACTATACCTGCACCCCAACAAACGGCCAAGAACAAAGCACCCTTACACTTGCAAGAACTTTCGATCACTGTCGCGCACAACAGTGGCCAGGCACATCCACGGTCAGAGAATCCACTTCGTCCCACCGACCCTACGGCTTCTTCCGCTTCCACGAAGCAGATCGGGTGACCGCTCCACAGCCCACCAAGCCACAGGCTGCAAGTACCGAGTCCCAGTATTGCGACTTGCAGATTTGATTATTGCAGGGACGTTGTTGTGCTCGAACAGCCAAAGTTGGTCCGCGTCTTTTATGGCTCTGCATCATTGCGACCTACTGGCCCAGTCCCTGCCACCGGATACTCAGTCTCAGCGCACCGATACTTGGTTTAGTGAAACGAGACATGCTTTTTGCGTACCATTTGTAGAAGCCTTGGATACAGGACACTGGATGGTATGCGTGCTCTATGACATTGGATGGTACAAAATGAGAAAGGGCGAGATGTACATTAGGGTAACTGTATTATGCAGTATACGGTCTAGGCATTGGACTTGTTGCAAATTTACCACGCATGAATGTTTGTGCACAACCTACTTGAGGTCCTCTATGGGCTGAAGATAAGCCGCACCTAAAGGAAGATATGCAGCAATGACTTTGTAGAACATAGTAAGAAGAGACATACGTTCAATTGGATCATACATTGGTGTAAACCATGTAGAAATACACTTGAGGAGTTCACTTCCTCCAACCTTGCCATGAACCATGATCAGCAAAATGTTTCTTGAACTACAGCAATCTTACCTCCTTCCATAAGTCTATCCATTCCTCATCACAAGTGACAGCCACTTCCGCCATTGGAAACTGAAAGAAAATGTAGCTATCAGACAGATAAGTCAAATCTGTACATACTTTGTCCAGAAGAAATGCATTGATGATATCACCAGGATGTATCTAGAAACAATTAGGATTAATGGAAGGGGAATGGAAACCTTGAGTTCATACCAAATCCAGGTCATGAAGACTCTGATGATTTTGCGAGCCGTTACTGTTACCAGCATGTTTTTTACGACCTTTAAAGCGAATTGCATCTGAAAGCAGAGAAGCTATGTCAAGCAGACAGAGGGTGGTGTAGAGGACTCCTGAACTCACGCTTGATTTTTGGCCAAAGGGTGTTTGGGGTCCATCTACGTGAAGGATTGACCCGCCGGGGTGTTGCAGTGGATATCGATGACCACATGCGCATGATGCCCTCACGGGCTATGAGCTTGATACCACGAATAAAGATGGTTTGATTGTAGCGATCCCCAACGTATCGACGTGGCCCAACCCTTCCTTCGATGGAGCTGACTGACTGCCAACGGTAGGAGGCTGCTACATTAGCACCAATGGTTGGCGTCACGTTGAGACCAAGACTGGTCTCCGCATCGCCATCTCGTTCCGAAAATGTTGCGAGACACCATGCAGTTGTCTTGTCATAGCCAGTGACCAAGATAAGTGAGCCATTGGTTACATCACGACCAAGTGTCACAGCTACAAAGCGATACCTGTAGAACGTTAGCGGATACAACTCGAAGCCCAGCAGCAAACAAAATAACCATACCAAGATAATGAATTTCTCCGTGCTGCTGCTTTTAGACGATCCAGGCCATCCTTTATGTCCCAACGCCAAGAACCGTATGGAAGCACAAGGGCAGCGCCCTCAGGTTTCGTAGTCCTAATTTTTACCGCAAGCTTGGATCCTACGTCCAAAGGAGGAAATCTGGAAAAAGATTCGTCAATCAGTTGTACAAGGACTTCACAGTAGATCATCATGGGTAACCCGCGCGGGTAGCAGACGATCACAGATTCCGGAGGTGAGAAGTGGTGTAGCCGTGGTACGACACAATGTGCGCGAGCTTGTGAATGTCTGTCTAGATTTTACGCCTCGTGTTGGCATTATGCCAGTGCGCGTTGTTGCGTTGTTGCGTCACGGTCGAGGTGGCGCGCCAGGGCCCAGCATGTCGATGGTCAACGTGGCGTCGATGTGTGCGTGGGCGTTGGTCTGGTCATCGTGTCATCGTGCCATCAGCATCGTGCGCGTCCATTTGATTCGCATCATGTATATGCATCGCGTTGTGGGGACGTGCCATCGTGGAGTCAACTCGTCCGAGTCATCGCACGGACGTCCTTTGGATGCTACGACATTGTTCTGTCGCCTCGTCGTGTCATGGTAGCACGCCAGCATATCGTCGCGCGGTCTGGCTGTTGCGTGTGCGTGCCCGTGGACGTCTGTCTAGGTGTCACCCCTCGTATTGGCATTACGCCAGCATGTCAACGGTCGTCGTGGTGTTAATGTGCGCGCGAGCGTTGGTCTGTGTCATCGCATCGTTGTACCATGGTCATGGTGGTGTATCGTGCCATCGGTGCCGTGCCATTGTGTTGGCGTCGTGCCAGAGCGGGTCATCATGTGCGTCCATTCGATTCGCATGATAGACGTGCATCGCGTCGTGGGACACGCCATCGTGTCAACTCGTCATTGCGTACTGTCGTCCTCTGGATGATATGACATCGCGCTGTCGCCTCGTCGTGTTATGGTAGGACAAGAGCGCATTGTCACGTGGTCTGACCGTTGTGTGGGCGCGTCAACGCATTGTCATGGCGTCGTATCGTCAAGATGAGTCTATAGATCAAGTCGAAGACATCTGGGGCGATTGGAAGTGCTAAAGCGGTGGAAATGGCGATGGAGATTGACATAGACAAGTGAATGGATTGTTGGGGGGGGTTGCGAGCGATGACTCAAAAGCCGTTGGTACGGGAGCGTTAGCTAACAAGAAGACAGGTCAGCAGTTACTCACCATGGATGGAATAAGTTCACGAGGAAATACGTACCAAGGGCGGTCGTCCTGAATATCAACAGATTATCCAAACTCACTGCATCGTCAATACCCGCGGGGCCCATGACGATCCTGTTAATTAAGAGATTACGGTAAATATTGCTTACGGATTCCGAGCCTCCAACATGGCAGAAACATTGATTTCCTTGTCATCGCATGTGGACAGAACTCCACCAGCTAGGTCACGAGGCCAAATACGGACGTTTAGGTTGGTGCCAGCTTCGCGGATGGACAGCGGCACTTGTTGGAAAGTGTCGGGAACACCATAAAGTTGACGCCGGTGTGTCGGCGGGAGACATAGGTTGAATACAAAGTCGAAGCCGCCATCTTGATTAATGACCCCAACGTCCCCGATCCGAGGTCCTTGCTTCTGAAACCAGGGTGGTAAACCCGCGTCCGGCTCTGGCATGAATAATGGGTATCCACGACTAGCGTCTCTATCAAGCATGAGACGGGCGTAAGTAGCTTGGGGTGGCCTTGGCATGTCTTGGTGAAGATGAGAACCAAGTATGGCCCCTATCCAAAACAAGAGCGTGCAATGACAACAGGTCCAAATACATTACACGGGGGTTGTAACTAAAGCACGAGCACTTGGCAGCACATATCGTTGCAATACATTTTGCCCAGGCGATGGCCTGACGACAACACCGCTGACGCGGTCGTCGCGCGCATCCCATCGCGTTAACGTCAATGTCGTCGTGTTGGTGAAGGGTGATGGCAAGGACGCGGTAGTACCTTGATGTGGCACTGTGTCCTCCGTTGTACGCACCACAGCACGATGACGACAACGTCACATCATTCTATACGTCGCGTCGTCATTGTCGTCGTGTCGTGCGGCATATTGCGTCGCTGGTGGTGGTAGTGTTTAGGTCGTCGTCGTCGACAACAATCGAGTTGACCCTCTCCAGCTAGCGGTGTCCGAGTCGTATCGACTCACTTCCGTGCGTCGCTCGTTACGCCGTCCTTTCGGCGTCGCCTTCCATAGTCCGGAAACGTCGGGGGGCCGCAGAAACAATGGAAGATTAATCAGGAACGCAATCCACTCGCCCACATGCCCTCCTGGACCTCTATCTCGACTTTGCGGGTTTGTCACGTCAACGCATGCCGTTCACCTCGCTGTTGATATCAATCCGGCACCCCCCTATCACATCCGCTTCCTGCCCGCCTACTTGGCGACCTGGCCTTGGGAGTAGGCGGTCAGCCGCGTCGTCGTTAATGACGAAAGGGTGGTGTGTGGACAACGCCGACGACAACATGGTGGTCGTGGGGACGCTGCTGCAGCTAAGCCATCATCACCGATGTATGTTGGTGGGGCAGGCCGATGTGGCTGCGTCGTTGTCGTGGTTGAAGAAGATATGGACGTGGTGATGGTGGTGCGGACGGCGCAGCGGCTACGTTGTGGTGGAGGTGGTGTTCCTGGTCATGGCGGTGGGGACGCTACCACAGCGTCGTCGTCGTCGTGTGGTGGTGGTGGTGTGTGTGGTGATGGTGGAGGTATGTCGTGTGGTGACAAGTTGGTGTGGGGGGCTGGTGGAATTTGATAAATTTGATAGCGCAGGGCTCAATGGACAAATCAGGAAGGTGCACTACGACTGCCAACACACTTTCCTTTTGCGGATGGAACACGTACTGTGGTTGTCAGAGTGGGAATTGTGGATGTTGTGATAGGTGGGGCAAGAAAAACAGCTGATCTGTTGGGAGCTAGAATCAATATCAGTGCCACACGAGAGACAAGGAATACATACTGATGCCGGATCCGCGTCGCCCCCCGCTTTGTTGCACGTCCAGATGGGTGGCGCAAATGTGTGTTTGGAGAGTACGCTTTTCGCCGGGATGCTCGAGAGGGCCGGCCCTGATGGAGCACTGAGTTGGCGGGTGAGTCTGAGCTTGATTTGGGTGCTGATGGTCAGCAATGACAGGGAGGAGGAGCGGGAGGAGAAGCGGGACTTGGTGTGGGGATGTGAGTGACGTGGCAAGGCAAGGAACGGCTGGAGGGCAGTATGGCAGCAAGAGATAGCATTGACATTGCCATCGAGATGGGGATGGGACTGAAAAAGCACTGAGAGGGAGTGCAAGTTAAAAAGGAGGTACGTACCTCGCGTTCGTTGTGAGATTGTTTTGCGGTGAGCCCTAGAACCAGAGCGTGGTCTGACATGGGAGGACGGCTGCGGGGGTGAGGTAGGGAGCATGGCATAGGATAAGTTGAGGGGCAAGGAGTGGCGATGTAAAGTACGAGCATGATGCATGATGGTGGAGTTGGACGCGGAGGCGAGGACAAGCTAGCCGCTGCCTTTTGCGATGAGACGAGCAAAGCCAGCCATTGCGTCATGCCAGCACGGTGTTCTACGATGGCGACGGAGCGAATGAGCTTCTTCTCCCAGGCGTCGGAGAGGACGCGTCTACGTGTGTCTGCCTTGTTGCAGGCATGTTCTGCGCGTGCCTTGCACTCGTGTGTGCTCGTACTGTAGTCATCGATCATCATCGGGGTTGTTTCAAGTTGGGCCGGCGGCGCTGGCGCACTGTGCAAGGGGGAAAGGACGTACGTAAGTACCCTCGCGTTCATTATCCCCGTCCACAATGCCTCCCCCCAGCAAAATTATGACTAATACAGCGTAAAGCAATTTTATTGGAACTCTGTTTTCGGTGATTTGAATATTACTCTGACTGGGCGACTTACCATGGGCTTTTATATTTCGACCTTGAAGCTTGAACATTGGTGATAATCCGAGTCCTTTGTCATATTGACATTATTTTTAGTACTGCACTTGATGAACTCACCACTATCTGTCATGTCCGTGAGCGCATCCACCGCGTCGAAATCGTATATTCCAGGACTCTGACGAGGGGAACGCGATGTCTCACATACCAGAACGTACGGCTTGCACTACACTCCCATCTCATCTCATCGCGCAGTCCTAGCCGTGACGAATCAAAACTCGAGCGTCCCTGTCATCGACAGAGTGCCAGCGAAATGCTCTGCCAAAGGAAAAGTTCTGCGATTCCTAGTGCGACATCCAAGAAGCTGAGAGAAGGTTTGTGTGATACTGCAGTACCCATCCCACCAATTGCTGACAACAGACACAGGAAAGTGAGTTACCTGTTCCTGCCGTTTCTCATTCCTTTTGACATGATCTCAACTCACGCGGTCAGCGGTCCGAACCACAGCCACTAATATCATTGTACCGGTTTTGCAAGATGACAGTGAGTTGCAAATCTGTGTCTATCTTACACCACACCATACTTTTCACCATGAACTCGTGTATCTAGGATAAAATATGTTAGGTTAATCTCCTAGTATCTTTTCCCAGTGCAGAGAAGCTGTCTCCAGCAGTTGGCATCACATTTGCAACTCCCGAGCACCGATTTCGGTTAGTGTCAGGGCACAGTACAGATCACATCTGAAAAAATCCTAGTAGACAGACAATACTGTCGTATAATTTGTGTACATAGGTTGGTGTCAGTCGTCACTCTTTGTTTGAAGGCAACGCAATCCGAAGGTTGCATCAGAGACGAAGGAAGTGTCATTAATCAATGTTCATTGCTCATAAACATGGCAGGCGACAAAGAAACGTTCGGAAGAGCAGGATTACCGTACACACAAAACGAGGAGTAAGACATATGTGAGAGACAAGGAATGGTACACTGTCAATGGCAATAAAACAACACCAACAAAAAAAAAAAAAGAAATCATCACAAATCGAGCATGCGTACATCCGCAAGAGGCACCGGCCGACGCTGCCCGTCGGGTGCTATAAAACCAACCCCAAGTACAATTCAGCAACTCCCCATCGAGACAGACCCAACAACACGTACCTTGCACGGGCGCTTTCGCGAAATCGATCACATGAAGCCGAGCGTCGTCCGGCTTGACATAAAACACCCGTCCCGTCCCCTCGTCCCACGCAATCGCCTTGATCCCGCCCCTCAGATCGGCCCTCAAATCCGGGGTCAAATTAAACTTGCACATGACCCCCTCCCGACAAGGCACCGCGCCTCGCATCACATCTTGAAAGAGCGCGTGGCGCGCCGCCGTGTACGCCGCCGTTCCGTCGCTCACAGACACATGGCTGTAAAACCCACGGATGGAGAGCCGTTCCGCGATGTCGTCGGTCCGCGTGACGTAGACGAGCGAGCGCTGGTTTCCCGGGAGGACAAAGCCCCGACAGAGTCCGCGTTCCTTGTCATGCTCCCAGGTAACCACGTGGTGATTACCTGCGACCAAGCTCCCTAACCAATAGTGCGGCGTCGAAAACATGCTCTTGGGCAGGAAATGGCGAGGCGTGGGGTTGATCATCAGTTCGTGGAACCGGGTCCCGCCTTCGCTGCGGTAAAAGATAGTGATGGGCGGATGTTCGGCGCCGTCGGCCGGGTTGGCGCATGGGACGCTGTCGTGGTCGCTTGGATCTGTGATTTGGATGCCCTCCACGTCGTCTGCGCGGAAGCTCATGGTTTGCTGGGCAAATGTGCTCTGCATTTCATTGTCCCCGAAATCAGGGATGTTGAACATGGCGAGGGTGATGAGATCTTGGGATACGGGCGGTGCGCCCACATGATGGTCGGTGCTGGGAGGCGTTGGGAGTTTGACGGCGCGAAGGATGAGGATTTGGCCTTGATGGGGCAAAACGCGCATGTTGCATATACTATGGTGCTGAGCGGGCAGTGAGTGTCGTCAGCGCCGGCATAGATTGACCATGACGACTCACGTTTGAGGAGTAAAGTTCCTCACGGGCACAGCAGAGCGTGGAGAGCATACCGACTCCAGTCAACTCTTTGAAGACGACGGTTTCATGGTTTTTCACAACAACCACGGTAGGGACACCTTCGATCACGGCCAGATCGATCGCTCCAAGCTCCGTCGCGCTCCGCAAAACGCACAAAAGACGGAACGGTGGAGGCTGCGAGGCAGCAAAGTGAAAGAACGCGGCAGAACCAGGGACAAGAGCAGGGTCCGACAACGCGTCGAGTGTGTCGAGTGAGATCTGTATGCACGTACAGGCGTATTGAAGAGGGACCGGCGGATCGATTGGTTTTCGCGGGTTTTCTAGAATAGGGTTGTATATCGATGGATCCACGCTGCGGCGATTGTCAGATGGGCGGCTATGCGGTTACGATGAAGCGACGCACCCAGAATTGGTATAACGCGAAGACATTTTGCGACGGACATACGCGATGACTATACTGGGCGTTCCATCGATATCCATGTATCTGGCTTTAAGGTTATAAGCTTTTCGTTTGACGGGCGTCTCGGCCAACGGGACGACCCCGCCGATGCGGTGATCGAGGGCAAACACGATCAACGAATAATGGGTTTTGGCTAGGTTGCACACAGAGGCAACCATGTACTTTCCTCCGGGGAGGACGACCATCGACTGAATGAGGCGATGGATTTGGAACGAGTCGCGCGAGAGCGGACAAGGGTTGGGCGAGAGCCAATTCTTTTGCAGTGAGATGGCCCGCGTGACCAACCTCTCCGCCTCGAACGACGTGAGGTTTTGGGGTGAATGACGATGCGACGGAGGCCGCTGGGGTGCATTCGACCCGATGCGCTTGAGAAAGGTTTTCCAGATGATGCCTTGGTGTGTGAGGTTGTAGTATAACTTGCTGACCTGTTACACGCGCCGTGAAACATCGCGCAATGCGCGCAGCCTACGAGACGGAGAATGGGAAAACGTACGCGTCGTAATGAGAAAATGTCCTCGATGTCCAGGTGGCTAAACACTTCCATGAGTATGTCGTCGGAGAGCGTGTTCAAGCAGGGGAGTTTTTCCGGTTGAGATACACGCGTTTCCCATGATTGCCCTGCGCGTCCTGCGCGCAGCGAGATGCATGACGAGAAAGTGAATCGCCGGGACCACAAACTGGAAGTCATCGCGCGCGGGAGAGAGAAAAAAAAAAGTAAGGAGTGAGACTGGATGAACGTGCAAGAAAGAGGTATTTACATATAGAAGCGAGCTTGTTGATCTCAGAGGTCGACCTTGTTTTACGCAGAAATCAGAATGTCGTCTCGAGATCATGGCGACGACGTTGGACGCGAATACAACAGTCCTTGTCGAACACAACACTTGCCTTGTTTGTTTGCTTAAGCGCCCAAGCTACATGAGTACATAATCAGACTACTCATCAGGCTTTAAACAAGCTTGATCAACACTTTGCCAACTGTTTTTCCGCCTGTCAGGTCCGTCTGTGCTTCTCTTACGCCTTCCGCTGTGAACGGGTAGTCATTGTGGATGATTTGCCTCATAGTACCACTCTTGACGAGGTCCCAAAGTTTGGTCGAGTAATACCACCCTTCGCTCGGAGTGGTCATGTAGTTTCCCATCCTAAGCTGCATTGTGAACGACAACCGAACAAGAGATACATGTGTACGCACGTTGGTCTCACGAGTTTCAAGTTCTTTGGAGTAAGTTTCAACGGCGCAAAAGGTGGGACGGCGCCGGAGGCATTGCCCACCGAAACGAGGGTGCCCTTTCTTCTCAACATCTCAAAGTCGGACTCGAAACTGATCGAAAACGTCAACGAGAGCACATGGCACCTGCCAGCGTCGGGACTGACGTGTCCTTACCGACACCATCGAAGACGGCGTGGACGCCCTCTCCCTTGGTTAACTGCGAGACCACCTCCACGGTATTTTCGCTCTTGTAGAGAATAACGTGGTCTGCGCCAAGCATTCTGGCAAGCGTTGCTTTCGACTGGATCGAGGTTGTCCCGATGACGGTCGCACCGCGCGATTTGGCGTACTGACAAAATAAAAGGCCAAGACCACCGCCGATGGTGTGGATGAATATGATATCGTCCTTTTGGACGTTGTATGCTTCCTCCATGAAGCTCACGGCGGTGAGACCTTGGAGCAACACGGCAGCCGCGTCACGCGTGGAAATGGAATCGGGTACAGGGTACACGTTCTTCCATGGAACGGAGAGGTACTCTGCACCGGCACCCATGGTTTCCTGCAAACCGTCCCGGTCGGTTCTGGATGACAGGACATGACGGGATGGACATACCACGGCGACGCGTGCACCCTGCTTGTACTCTCGTTTCTGGTACTCGGGATCGTTGAGCACGGCGGGGTCGGTGGGCAACCCAACGATCACACCAGATGCCTCTCTTCCGAGGACAAAGGGAAACTTGGGAGCGGGATAAAGGCCTTCTCTGCATTACCAGTGAGGTCAATTCACAGCCAGACATGGGGGACGAACTGGCCTAAAGTAAGTGTCGATGAAATTGACACCAAGGTACTCGACCTTGTTCCTGTGGTGAGTCCAAAAGGCTGGGATGACTTGTTGATGACGCTACCTTGACTACGATACGACCAGGTTCGACCTCGGGGAAGGGAATCTCGGTTTTCTCGATTACCTCTGGTCCGCCATTCTTTGCGATTGTGATGGCTTGGATGGTGGAAGGATAAGACATGGTGAGAGTGTCTCACAGCGGGTGAATTCTACACACGACTTTATATTAGGCTCGTAAAATAGGAGATATCAGTTCCTTCGCTCGCCGTCCATGTCCGACTACGAGTTTGTCAGCCAACAAAGGTATCATAGGAATACACAACTACGGTATGATACAAAACCGCTATCAAAAACATTCTTACTTGTCCAAAAACGCCTGCTCTAATATCTGATATATTAGAGCCACCTGCTCGCTTCTCTGCACCATCTCGGGCCGCTGCTCCCGTAACGCATCAATCTCTTGGGTAACCGGATCAGACTGCGTCAGTGGACCTAGCAGCGACGGGGTGGTAGGGGCTGGACGCGAGGGATCAAAGGGCGTGGATGCACTCTTATCAACAAGGTTGTAGAAACGGAGCAGCGACGACAGCGCGATAAACGTGCCAGTCCTGCCCACGCCTGCAGAGCAGTTGACCATGATGGGGGGATCAGAATAGCCAGGTGCACCTCCGGGCGGACCTTTGTTGACTTGATCTACCAGTCGCACAAACTTGAGCAAGCTAGCCCGATCTTCCTCCTCCGGGATCCCATGGTCTGGCCACGCGGTGTACAACATGTGGGTGAAGGTGAAAGAGCCGGTCGAGCTTCCTCCCTGTGGGACGACGGAAAGCTTGCTCTGGACACAGTTTGCCTCTTCGATCGTTGTCTGCTCCTCCAACGTGACGACATACGGCCGTGCGTCGAACCCCTTCTCTGGTGCGCTCGTCATCGACTCGCCGACGGTGAGGGGAAAGTACGGATAGGCTTTGATGCGCCCTTTTTCATAAATGAGCGTCAGCTGCACGACGGTGCGCACACGACTCCCTTGAGGAAGCGATGCGTCCGATGACGATCCTACGGGTTGGCTGAGAACGCTAAGGAAAGAATGTGCAGTGTCCCGCAACGGGGCCTGCGTAGCGATCCACAACTTTTGACCGTGCAACTCCCTGACCCAGCTCCCGTTCAAGTATCTCCCGTTTCCCTCCCCGCAGCCGAGGCAGGCGGTCTCGGATGTGCCCACCACGACGCGCGTGCGGTCATACGGTTCGATGTTCGAGTAGCGATTACCCCATCGGTTTGTGGGATCGCGACCGATCGCGACCGAGTAGTGTTTGGCGAGGTCGGATTTTTCTGTCTGCGATGAGGAACCAAAAAGTCTGCGCAATGCGGATGCACCTTGGTTGGTGGGTGGTGCACTGCGATAGCTGGAGCGCTCCTTTTCCCGTTTGGATAGCTCTGCGAACACGGCGCGTTGGTATGCGACTTCACGGGCTTGGGTGAGCCAGGCGGGGACGGTCGCGTTCATGTTGGGAATGGAATGATGTTGGTAAACTTGGACAGAGTCAGGTGTTATATCTACCATCTACCATATCAAGTTCGCACGCACAGCTGCTCCTACAGCAAGCACAGGGCCCTGTCGAATCCTGTCAAATGATCGACTACAGGTCCCTCATCACCCCAGATACCAAGATCAAGTCAGTGCGTTGTTGCTCGATGGGGCCAGTCAACTGATGTCCACTAGAGTGAGCTCGATACTGGACAAGACAGTGGGTAAGAAGCATCTCACGGACGGAAACCCAGAGACATGCTGGACGTCTCAGCCGGTGTGTTACAGCTTATCATAGGATCGCGATCGCTGACTGGGCAGTCAGGGTCTTCCGCAGTCGATCCAACTTGTATTCCCAGAGGCTATACTCCCTCAGAGGCTGGTATTGACTTTTCAAGGAGGATTCGTGGGTGTCCAGTGCGATCTAGAAGTTGCTGTATCGTCTGTAGAACCAGTGTGGACGACGTGGACGCACATTCATCCAGAGGACGTCAATAGACGCCAGGTATTTGGGCTACCTGTCGAGGGACAAGAGAGGATTCAGTGTCTGCGCCTTGCCTTTCACAAAAGTTCAGACTTTTTCGGTAGAATCACGATTTACGAGTTCGATGTGGAGGGCGGCTTGTAAATGGTCACTCGAGATGCAATCAACCAACTCCATTTCTTAGGGTGACAAGATCTACGATTGACAAACTGCTCATATGGACGCTCTGCTAGACTCGACGTGCGCTCGGGCGAAGGGTGCTCGTGCTCGATCCAGCGTTTGAGGACACGTGCTTGGTGGACGAAGCGGGGACCGATGCCGATGGCGGACGTGTGCTCAGCGCGCCGGTGAAGGTGGTTGCACCAGTGGGAGGCGAGGCAGGAGGGGTTGTCGGCAACTGTCTGCGCATCCGGAGCGGCAAACTCAGTGACGGGATCGGGACGGGGAAGCTCCCTGACGGGATTGGGACGGGAAAACTAGGAGTGAAGCCCTTGGACAAGGCAACGTTCGGCGTCGCCGTCTTCGTCGAGGACGTCGAAGAGATCGAGGGTGTCCCGTCGGATGGGGAAGCTAGAAGCACGCCGGGAACAGCAGCAAGTCCGCCTTCCAGCGCTTGCTCGATGGCTTTCGCGATGTCGTTGGCTGACAGAGGCGGGTTGGCCGTCGGCAAGAGGGAGCCGATGAGATTTCCGACCGCAGACAAGACGCCTGTGCGACGGTCAGCAAGTAAAGCAGACAAGGGGTCGAACTACGAACCGGTGATGTACGAGGCGGGGTCCTGAAGGGCGTCGACGTCCGCTGCTGGGGCACCGTGCACACCGGGAGCGAGCGAGTAGGCGAGAGCGAGGAGGGTCAAAGAGACGAGGGTGGATCGCATGGTAGAAATGTACTCGGTCAGAACAAGACGCAAGTGAGAGTAGGTTGATAGTATAAATACGGAGATCAAGAAGAAGAGGGGAAGATGGGAGAGAGGAAGAGAGGGATGAGGAGACGAAGGGGGGAGAGATGGACCAGGTTTTATACTCTCTCAGTGAGTCAGTCAGATCGAGAATGGACCCCGTCTGCGTTCCATCTCCCACATTTCCTCGTGAAATGGCCCAGGCCGTCTGAACCGCGACGATGTTCTCAATGTCTCGCCCATGCACGACGACAGCACACACCAGCCCAGACCGGCAACCCTGGCAGAAACAGAGTCAGTATGTGTACCGGTCGAAATGGGAACAAGACCAGGTTACATGACCACGACGAGGACCAGGAGGAGCAGTGCGACGGTCTCGTCCATGTACGGAAGTTAAGTCGTGAGATTCGCTTGTGATCGTTCTCACCAGGTGAGTCACAGCTTGATCCAGTGGGAGCGCTCACCGAGTGTTCTTGTGCCGCCATGTCCCAAGACTCAGAGGTTCGTCAATGTCGCTTCCTGCATGCCTCTCACGCCCATGAAACCATCTCATAAAGCCACGCAATGAATCCCAATCCAACAAGCTTGCCGACGTTGAGATGATACCCAAGTCTCTCGCTGACCCCTACACCCTTCGCCATGGTCTCAAAACCGACGAGGAACTCTCTCAGTTGCGCCGTCGCAATAGGCACGGCAAGTCTCTCGAGCTATATCACAGGAAACAAAACGACGTACGGGTCCACATGTCTTATCTTCATTAATCGCCCACACCCCTCCGCAGCTCATACACTCACTCTTGAAATCGATGGACGATCACAGCAGAGATGCAAAACTCAAAGAAGAAGCTGCCCGCCTCTCCGTACGTCCAGCTGGCCTACTCTCATATTACCATCCTTACCCCAGTCCAGATCAAGATCGCCATCTGGGCAAGTCTCGTCGCAAACTTTAGTCTTTGCGTCCTTCAACGTGCGTATCCCCCTCTTCCCACGAAACGTCCTCTCTCAGGCGCTACCCCCTCCCATAGTTTATGCTGCCATTACTTCCGTTTCGCTTTCCTTGATTGCTACCTCGGTCGACGCTTGTTTCGACTTTGGAAGCAATCTCTTTCTGTACATCATCCACAAGCGAGCCCTCAAAATGGACGTTAACAAATGGCCCGTCGGCGGTGCCCGTCTGGAGACCATCGGAAACATCATCTACGGTAAGATGTTCGCCCTATCAAGTCGCTCGTCCTCACTCTCCCCCAAAGGTTCTCTGTTCGTTGGTCTCGCAGCCATCGTTCTTCGCGCGCTAACACCTATGTAGAATGAGCTCTGTCAACCTCGTCATCGTTGTCGAGTCCGTCCAGGCATTGTTCACCCGGACCACCGACTCCTCCTTTAACCTTTCTTCCATTCTAGCTGTTGCAGCAGCTCTAGGTGGGTAGAACGTATTGTCGACACTTGTCTTACAATCTCCAACACCCACCAGGGGTCAAGATTTTACTCTTCTTCTACTGTCACGCCCTCCGCCACAAGTCTAGCCAGGTGCATGTTCTTTGGGAAGATCACAGAAATGACATCTTCATCAATGGCTTTGGTATGCCATCTTGCCCCCCAAATCCTGGCCTCTTCTGATGGTATCTAGGTATCCTCATGGCTGTCGGTGGAAGTCGACTCCAGTGGTGGCTGGACCCCGCTGGTGGTCTTCTGGCAAGCAGATGTACCAGCCGACTTGATCACGAATTGACTATTCTTCTCAGATCGCTGCGGGCGTCATCATTGCGTGGGCGCGCACAATCTACCAGCAATTCGGTCTCTTGGCGGGAAAATCCGCGCCAAACGAGTTCATTCAACTCGTCATTTACAATGCCATGACGTTCAGCGCAGACATTGACAAGGTCGATACCGTTCGTGCTTATCATAGTGGACCGGTGCGTGCTTTTTGCCCATCAATCTCTGCTGCTTGTGAACATCGCCTTTGCAGAATTATTTCGTCGAGGTCGATATTGTCATGGATGCTTCAACTCCCTTGTGGAAAGCACACGACATTTCTCAGCAGCTTCAAGACAAGCTTGAAGATCTGCCAAACGTCGAACGAGCGTTTGTCCACGTTGATCACGAAACTACACACACTCCAGTATGTCTGTCCCTTGTCCTTGTTTCTGACAGACCTCGTGACGGTAATTCAGGAACATCGCAAGACTGTGTGAAATGCAGCCAATGCCAGCCATGTCTTGCAGACCATCTGCGTGCTATCTCGTCGTGTTGAAATGATCGTTTTGTACCTGCCAAGTTTGAAGCACCCCACTGACAAGTGGATATGTAGTTGAAATAGCTAATGTATGGTCATACTATACTCTGGGGTGAATACATGGGTTTGCTAGCGGTGAGAGGCGAGATTCCTGAGTATTCTACGTCGGGTAGAGGTCTCTGGTCGAGTCAATGCTAATGAGCGGCTGACGACTTGAAAATGACAAAACGAGCAACCCTACGAAGGCAAGGGGGGCTCAACCAGGCTCGGTTGGTCGCCATCGGCCACGAGTCCACCTTGAACCTGTGCCTTCTCTTTCTTCTCTTCCTCGACGTCTTCCTTGCGATCGCCACGATACCCTTTCAATTGACTACACTGATTTAATACGCGACGCTAGACAATGGTGAGCGAGGCTTCGCGACCTTCGGGCATCCTCGTCTCAATCAATTCCTCCCAGGAAACGAGACATCAAGACCCAGAAGAGTTCTACGTCAAGCAAGACAGGATCGGTATCGTCCCATCATTCATTGCAGTGGCAAACGACTCATGCACGCTCCAGGCAAGGGTTCCTTTGGAGAGGTTTACAAAGGGTGCGTCGTACACTCCCCGTGTCTGCCCGTCTCGGGACGCCCTGTCCTCCAGGTACGACAAGAGGACCCAGAAAACCGTCGCCATCAAGATCATTGACCTCGAGAGCGCAGAAGACGAGATCGAGGACATCCAGCAGGAGATACAGATTCTCTCTCAGTTGGACTCTCCACACGTAACCAAGTTCGTTCGATCATGTTTGTTTGCCACTCGTGTGCGGATTGGATGAGATTGACATGTCGACGCTTGCAAGATACCATGGTTCCTTTCTCAAGGGAACGCACCTCTGGATAGTCATGGAGTATGTTTCGTGCTGTGGCATCACTTCGTGGCTCACGTTGGCGTACAGGTACTGTTCAGGTGGCTCATGCTCTGATCTGGTATGATCATCGTCTGGATGAAGTGTGAATGCTGAGTAGGCGACTAGATGAAACCCGGCGTGTTCAGAGAAGAGTACATTGCTATCATCGTACGCGAACTGCTTCGTGGCCTGGAGTACCTTCATACGGAAGGAAAGCTGCATCGCGACATCAAAGGTACGTCGCAGTTCCCAACCTCGATGGTAGCATCTAACGACCCTTTTGGTCCAGCTGCTAATATTCTCTTGTCTGCGACGGGAGATGTCAAGCTCGCCGACTTTGGTGTGTCGGGACAGCTTTCTGGAACCCTCTCTGCCAAGAAGAATACCTTTGTGGGTACACCATACTGGATGTCGCCAGAGGTGATCAAACAGAGTGGCTACGATCACAAAGCGGACATTTGGAGTCTCGGAATCACGGCCATCGAGCTTGCAAAGGGCGAGCCACCCTACGCAGAGCTACACCCCATGAAAGTGCGTGAATATGGTTTATAACGAAGACGCACTGAACGTCTTGGTTAGGTTCTTTTCCTCATTCCAAAGAACCCTCCGCCACAGTTAGACAGCCATTTTTCCAAACCGTTTAGAGATTTCGTAGCGTATTGTCTACAACGGGATCCACGCGATGTACGTGTGTTGTCCGTTTCTTTTCCATCCCGTGTTCTTGAGTAACCCGGGGTTCAACAGCGACCAGCAGCCCGTGAACTCCTCAAGCACAAGTTTGTCCGGATGGCCAAGAAGACGAATTATCTCACAGAGCTGATCGAGCGTCACGAACGGTGGAAAGCCGAGGGAGGAGAACGACTCGAAGAAGAGGAACAAGCCGTGGCCCAGGATCAGTACGTCCTATTCCTCCAACTGCAGACACTCACGTGTTCATGTTCCACATGTAGACCCGCGGGTAGCGACCCCGAAGATCTATGGGACTTTGGGACCGTCCGACACGCCGGACGAACGCTCGGGCGCAACTCGATCAAAGTCTCGGGGCCGCCGTTGACGTGGGAGATGAATGGCACTGGACGTGCAGACACGTCCACGCCCACATCCTCGGTCTCGTCGTCGGTCTCGGCCAAGCGCGCCTCGGGCGCGTCGACCAAGAACGACCTCCCGCCGCTCCCGTCGTCATCGCCCAAGTCGGCGCGCCCGCCGAGCGTGTACGAGCAGGCGACCGTCAGGCACATGCCGAGCGGCAGTGCGCTGTCAAGCAACGGCCAGGAGACGCATAAGCGGACGCCGTCGGACGACGACGGGTTCGAGGACCCGTATGGGCGAGGCACGAACGTCGAGAAGCGGGATGTAGACGAGGAGGAGGAGTTGCCGGATACCACCATGCTGGACTCGGTCATTTTACCCGCCATCGCTTCGGTGAGTCGTTATTTTCCAGTTTCCAAGCTCTGTCCTCAGGCGCTTTGGACAGTTATTCCCTCGTGTGTCAACGCAGGAAGCGCGGGTGGCACTCAGCGCGCTGCAACGCGCGTTCACGGACGCGGAACGCATCATACCCGGTGTCACGCTGGAACTGGTCAACGAGATCGTCGACTCTGTAGAACGCGTCGAAGAAGATTCACAATGAACCAAAAAAGAGAATCAGATCCTATCTTAGCTCTGTGCTTGCTTTCTTCTATTCTTTCCATCTTTCCTTGTCCACCGTCCACGCATTATTACTGTCCGGACTCCCTCCCATGAACGTTAACCTTAATCTACGTACGCGCGAGCGCAAAGCAGTATTATGACAGGCCGGGCTTGCCCGTTTTGATTGTATATCACTAGTCACTCGTCAACCAAGGAACATGCTAGTACCTTTGTTGAGAGAGCCTCAGTAGGAGTATGGCGCCATGATTCAGCCGTCCGGATGAACTGTCCGTTTCTTCTTGACCGACGACGAGCCCTTCTTCTTTGCCCGTACGACCTTGATCGGCTCGGGCGTGCTCGCTCGCGTGTCCTCGTCTGCCACCTCGTACTGGTGAAACGACGGCAGCGTCGGGGGCGGTGTCGATACACGGTCGAACAACCCCGGCGTTGCATGTCGAGAGGCCGGCACTGGCATCGACTCTTGCGGAGGCGGCTCCGAGACGACGCCTTCTGGCATCTCGCCTTCCTTCTCCACAACGAACCGGGGTGGGGTAGATCGGGCGGTGTCGCTGCGTAGTGCAAACAGACGGGGTTCCTCTGCTGAGCATGTGCGTCAGCGTCAGCGGTGCGTGTCATTCAAAAAGGCTATCGCCAAACATCACCTTTGAGCAGCGGTGGAGGTAGATCGTCGAGCCGCACCACCGGTATCGAGTCGACGTCGTCCATAACCATCCTCGCCGGTCTGTCGTCCGTGATATAATACGGGTCCTCCCTCATCCTCTCTAATCGTTCCGCCTTGAGCTGGAAATCCATCCGTCTCACGTCAGCCACACAACAGCATAGTCCAGCGAAAAACGGACCCGTTCCCGCTCGGCGAGCTCCTCCGCCGCCTCCTCCGGCTCCAGGGGCACAAGCTCCTCCAGAATCGAGTCGTCCTTGTGCTTCTTCTTGCTCCCTTTCGCCTTTGTCTTGCTCGGCGTCTCCTTGTCCTTGCCTTTCTTGCTCTTCTTGACCTTTTTCTCGACCTCGGGGCTTTCGTCGTCGTCGAGAGGTGCTTGCATCGCCGGTACGATCCAAGCATCCAGATCGAGGCCTTCCGGAACAGGCACGCTCGCCTGAGCAGCCTGTGCAACTGGCCCGAGTTCGTACGACGACACCAACGGCCGAATCAAATACAAGCTCTTCGGGAAATTCGGTTCCGCGACAGGGTCGAAACTAGCAGCCAGTGCGTCCGACGACCCGTGTTCGCTTCTCGGTCGAAACGCCGCCAAGTCGTGCTTGATGAACGTGTACAGTTGGAGAATGTTGGCAGCCTATACAAGTGTATGTTTGGAATGTCATCGGCATTTCGGCGCAGGGACGGTCAGACGACTTACCCGCTCTTGCACTTCAATGTGTGGGCTGGAGATGAATTCTTCCATTTGCTCGATCATAGTTTCTACGGCGCTCTTGACCTTTTCTAAAAGGTCGTTTGTCCATTGCTGAGCAGCTTCGGTCGCCCAGTACCCAAAGATCTTATTCGCAGCTTGGATGTAGACGGCAATGATCTCGGGGTCCAGGAAGGCGACGTTTGGATGCAAGAGGTAAGGCAAAAGTTCTTCGGGTGCCAGCAACTCACTATAAACATCTCCGCGTCAGACGAGAACATGCGGCCGTTTTGAACGACACCTACTCGCAAAACTCTCCGCATATCCACGCAGCGGCCCACAGAACCTCGGAACAATTCCCCAGCTCGCCTGCACTCAACAGGAGTGTCTCGTCAGAAAGAACCTTGACCATCAACTTGACAGCATATAAACGTGCTGCCCTCACGCGACCAACGACATCCACTAATTGATCGCGAATCTGCGCGCCAATGTCCACATTCGAGATGTACGCAAGGTCAACAAGGACAGAGAGATACCACTCAAAGTCGACCACGTGATCGTAAGTCGAACTGGAGCACATTGAAATGATGTGTTGTGAGAGGACGAGTCGGTAAGCGGGAGACTGCGAGGGAGCAGACGGGGCTTTGGAGGGAATGGAAGGGACAACGTGCTGAGAGAGTGACTGAACTGCCGAAGGAAGAGATGAGCCTTCGGGTTGTACAAGATGAGACAGGAGTTGCTGGACGATGGATTGCAAGTTTTGTCGCGTCACCTGCAATGTATGACGACATGTTTGGAATGCAAAGACACTAGATGGCTCACAAGGGCTGTGACGAGATCGAGAGCTCGCATTCGGATGCTGATATCTTCGTCATCAACGCTGGCAAGGATTGTATCCTGATGTTCTGCGACCAATTCTGGATGGGTGGGCACAATCTTGACCATTGCGAGGAGTGCGATGTACTTGACTGTTGGTCGGACAATCAGTAGGTGGACGGGATTTTAAATCATTACACAGACGGTTCTGATCAGCATCTTGCAGGAATGCAGCCAGTTTCGAGACGCAGGTTTGCGCGAGCGAGAGACCAGACGATCCCTGAAGCATGTTTCCAATTATGCAGGTGTGGACACATTCGTAGAGAAGAGAAATGGCGGACGTGGTGGTGATCAAATCGGTTATTGGAGGTTTGAGCTTTTTGACCAAGCGTGGCTCATGGGGAGCAAGGGCACCAAACTAGGGTCTAATGAGTACAAAATGATTTGAAGACCAGGCGATGCAAGCAGACCAGTTTGACGATCTTGATGAGCATCCAATTATTGGATGAGGTGGTGAGGAGATGAAATAATTGTGGTGCCAAAACGAGGTAGTCCTGGGGATTCCGCCGAGCAAGTTCACATAGTACATTGACGGTGGCAGAAACAACACCTGACGGGGGAAATATTATAGCATATGCTGTGGGATATACGAGTATGAAACTAACCTGGGTCAGGATCGTCTAATTTCTCCTGCATACGAGTAATGCTTTGGCGGAGAACATCTGGATATTTCCCGCAGACGCGATATAGAGTAAGGATGGCTCTCTTGCGAATGTGGGGGCGAGAATGGTTAAGCATGGCAATGAGCTCTGGGCTGAGATCCCGAGCAAGGTCGGCTGTGATGATGTCGGACACGCCATTTAACGTAATGGCAACATCGGCGGGGGAAGAGCTCAAGTCCTGAGACTTTCAGAACAAGGGGGAAAAGGCACGCGAAGAGGAACCGACCTTTTTGAGGAGGTTGGTTGTGAGCATCAGGACATCGGTGTCCTGGTTGAACGACTGGGCGGCGGCGAGATATCCCACAGTTTTGATATGAAGTTTGTGGGAGGACATGATCTCGACGACGTGGAACGAGGCCCAAGCCATGTCATAGCCCAGCATGTCGAGCTTTGGTGGTAGGGATGAAGTAGTAGCGGTACGGGGACGGAGGACACACGCACGTAGGTGAGTTTCATGACTGCGCCAGCCTTGAGTTCCATGTCCTTGCTCTTAATCTCGCGTCTGATTTCATCGTTGGCCTGGGCGATGAACTTTGCCTGGTCGTTCTTGTTCGCCCTGAGACCTCGAATGAGGTCCTGGAGTGTTCGCTCCCACATTGTTTGCGGGGAATGTCAATACTGATCGGGTTTGAAACTTTGAACAAGCGATGACCGGCGTCCCGCTTTTGTTAGATCTTGGTCGACGGTTACAGCGCTGGCGACATTGAGTGCGCTGTATGGTCGGCTGTGAATTATATCTATTGTTCTTAAGCTTGTCCAGTCCTGTCAACTACCTACTATTCCACGTACAGAAACGACCGGACTGACTATCACGAGGGTATACCCATCTCCAACGCTCACCGTGTCTCCTGTGCCAAGAGAAGCTCGAGAGCCTCCCTTCACGCCATTCATTCACTTCGTCTAGCCAAAGTATAATCTCGTGAACTCCTTTACTTGACGCCGTTACCCAATGGTGACCCTATCCGAGGTGACCAATTTGCCCCCGCCAAGCAGTCTTGACATCCAAGTGAAACTCCGATCTTCCTCCGTCCCAGAGCGAGTCCGCACGTTTTTTGCCTCCGTTTCCACTCCTACGGAAATTTTGTCGTCAAAGCTCGTCTCGAGAGTACAAGGAACGGACGTCATCGAAGGGGGATACAATTTCGTATACATCCTCAACCTCGACGTTGGTGAAAGTTACCCTCCATTTCCCTTTGTGCTTCGCTTTCCAATTGATCCAGATGCCATCTCCCGTTCGAAGACTCGCACTGCCGTCGGCTGCATGCTGTACTGTCAACGGCACTCTGATCTCAACATCCCTACCCCAGCCATCTATGCTTATAGTTGCGCCTATGGATCAGAGTTTATAGCTATGGAATACATCGACGGTGACACCTTGAGCGACGTGTGGTTGGATATTCCAGAGGAAAACAAACAGAATTTAATCCAGCAGATTGTCGAGATAATGCGATCAATGAGGACAAAAACTAACTTTTCGATGATCGGGGGAATTGATCCAGATGGTTCCGCATGTCCTCTATTTGACGGCTTGGAACGCGGGGATGGGATGGTAAGTCACCTATCAATAAATTTAACGGTCACACAAATTCAACCTCGTACAGGGGCTTCTCGAGAGTTTCGGTCTTTACAACCCTGGACCGTGAGTGCTTCGAGATCTTCCATGATAGTCTTACTCACTCTTTATATAGATACCATTCTGTGCGAGAATATGTTCAGGGAGCGTTTGACCGTCAGTTCCATTACTTGGATCAAATGTTGCACAAAGGCACCCTCTCGCTATACGAAGCAAAGTTTAAAGAGGACATAAGTCGTCTTCGCTACTCGACACCTGAAGAGATATTCGAGCGTGTAAAAAGCAAAAGGGACAGGCTTAGTGCTCATCCGTATGACGATAAGCACCCGATTGTGCTGCGGCACGGGGATCTACATGCGCGGAACGTCATGGTGAGGTACGGTCCACTCCCTTTCAAGTCTTTCAAATAAACGTTGATACGTTATCAGCCGTTCTTGCCCGCGCAGAATCCTTGGGATTATCGACTGGGATTTTGGTGGTTCCCACGCGCTCCCACTCGCTGATGATGACTTCGACATGGGCCACCCAGACAGCGACAAAAACACTGACGAATATCTTAAACAAGGAGAAGAACTGTATCGTCCTCAACTGCAAATCAGCCAACTCATTGGCGTACAAGCAGACACGGGGCTGCGACGACTCATGATGTCTACAGATTTATTCTTCCTTGATTATCCATCCGAAACGGATGTACCTCTCTAAGTATTTGTTGACCGATTATCATTGGTGGAATGTACTTGTTGATGTTGAACTTTGAACCTTGGACTCTTTTACGCCATAGTGTCTCACTACTTTATTCATTGTCCATTAGAGTATTATTGGCGACACCGGTACTTTTGGCGATGTAAAAATATGGCAGACATAATATCACCTAAGCATCCATGTAGGCTCAGGAGGAGTCCGCTCTGATGCATTGATGGGTTGGCGGGAGTAATCAGTCGCAAGACAGGTGCGTGTCGTTTTTATCGGGATTGGTCAGAGTGCTGCTTCGGCTGAGTAGCAAGGTATTCGAGTAACGCTGGGCGTGTTTAGTTTTCAATTTGTCGTTGTCGTCGTCACTGCTGTAGGTAGTGGTTAGGTCGACGGCAACAACAACAATGTAAGGGATGACGACGATCTGATCGTGGCGGTGGGAACGTCGCTGCAGCTTCAATGAAGCATTTCTAGTGGTCGTGGTGGTGGGGACGCCACTACAACTACGTCGTCGTCGTCATCACCGTCGTCAACGCTGGCAAGGATTGTATCCCGATGTCCTGCGACCAATTCTGGATGGATAGGCACAATTTTGACCATTGCGAGGAGTGCGATGTACTTGACTGTTTGGTCGGACAATCAGTAAGTAAACGGTATTTTTAATCATTACACAGAAGGTTCTGATCAGCATCTTGTAGGAATGCAGCCAGTTTCGAGACGCAGGTTTGAGCGAGACCAGATGATCCCTGAAGCATGTTTCCAACTATGCAAGAAGAGAAATGGGGGACGGTAATCAAATCGGTTATTGGTCATGGGGAGCAAAGGCACTAAACTAGGGTCCAATGAGTACAAAATGATTTGAGGACTAGGCAATGCAAGCAGACCAGTTCGACGACCTTGATGAGCATCATGAGGTGGTGACGAGATGAAATAATCAGGGTGCCAAAACGAGGAAATCCTGGGGGTTCCACTGAGCAAGTTCACATAGCACAAACAATACCTGACCGGGGGAATATTATAGCATATGCTGTGGGATATACGAGTATGAAACTAGCCTGGGTCAGGATCGTCTAATCTCTCCTGCATGCGAGTAATGCTTTGGCGGAGAACATCCCGCAGACATGATATAGATGGTTCTCTTGCGAATGCGGGGCAGGAGTGGTTAAGCATGACAATGAGCTCAAGGGGGAAACGCAGGTTGTGAGAATGAGGACATCAGTGTCCTGGTTGTATGACTGGGCGGGATGAGGTATCCGACAGTTTTGATATGAAGACATGACCTCGACGACATGGAACGAGGCCTTGGCAGGGATACTGAGTAAGTAGGTGAGTTTCATGACTGTGCCAGCCTTGAGTTCCACGTCCTTGCTCTTGATCTCGCGTCTGATTTCATCGTTGGCTTCTTGTTCGCCCTGAAACCTCAAATAAGGACCTTGAGCGTTCGCGCCCAATGTCAATAATGATCGGTGTCCCGCTTTGGATTAGGACAGCGCTGGCGACATTTGAGTGCGCCGTATGGTCGGCTGTGAATTCTATCACTTGTTCCTTCTCCTCGTCCTTTTATGGAGCCACCTTCCCTTTCATTCGCTTCCCCTCCAGAGTCCTGTCAGGATCGTAGTTCGACTGAGACTACGATATTCACAATCTATTCCATGTACGGAAACGACGAGCAACGGGCCAGCTGGACTGACTCGAGAGAACTCGACATCTCCCTCGGCGACAGTTTCACTAGTCTCTTTAATCAAAACACTTGTCGTCCGCGATCCAGACTCGTGAATCCTCACGACCGTATACTTATATCCGACACCCAGTCTCCTGTTCCGAGGGACACTCTCGAGCCCCCTCCTTCACGCTCTTCACGCGCTTCGTCTGCCCAGAGCGGTCCTAGAAGCACCCTGGACCATACTTCCCAAACAAATTCAGACCCCATATCTCCACCTTCACACACCAGCTCCCTTCCTGCGCCTCCTCGCAGCCGTCCTCCTTCCAGCCTCAGAAGATCTGACTCCCCCTTGCCTGACCCTGCCTCATCCTGTCCACCGGTCCCACTTCACTCTACCCAAACAACCAACTCCTCGACCACCAGACAACAATCAAAGCTGAGTCCTCCCTCTAGCAACACCTCTCTCGTCCCCTCAGAAGGCGAAGACTTGGATTCGTTCCATGTTCGCAGTACCTACGCCCAACTCGACGCGACCGGTGTCAAAGGCGACGGTTACGAGGATGGTGTCGAACGTACACGTGCACGACAATGCACCAGCAGAACAAGCCAACTTCGTGCAGAAGCTGCCCTAGGTAGCGCCGTAGACAAATCCCGCGATCTTCGCGTCGAGGAAGTCACCGTCCTTGCCAGCCTCGACCGGTGAGCTTTCCTCTTTCATTCCCACCTCTGTCATGCCTATTTTATTTTCAGCTATGGTTTCTTCTCCGTTGTTTCCCATGATCGGTTCGTTCGTTTTCCAGCGGCACCTTTGCTGAAGCGCTTTTCCACCGTCTCTGCTGGTCCAAGAAATGCTCCAAGTCAGGCTGTGTCAATCACTTCATTACCGCCCCTTTCATCTCCGTTGAAGGAAGCGGACCGAATAGCCAAGTGGGGTCGTATGATGGCAATTTCTTCTCGTGATCACGGTGGAAACGTCGAATCATGGACAATCAAATCGTCAAAGGCACACAAGCTGCGCAGGCGGGTTTACAAAGGCATTCCAGACCGTTGGAGAAGCGCAGCCTGGGAGGTACTCATGAACACTTATTCCAAGTCAAGTTACGACCAGATAGTCAAGTTGGGGGAACGCTACCGAGCTGATATAGACAAGCCATCAAGCTATGACATACAAATCGACCTTGACGTTCCCAGGACGATCAGTGGCCATGTCTTGTTTCGGACACGGTATGGTCTGGGGTAGGTGCACTCTTTTGGTCCTTGATTTCCACTTATATCATAGATGTTTAGCCAACGCTCCCTCTTTCACGTCCTTCATTCATTCTCTCTACGCTGTGATCAGTGCGGTTATGTCCAGGGTATGGGTCCAATAGCCGCTACCCTCCTGTGCTACTTTGCACCGGAGAAGGTATATGCGGCGCTTACACGCCTGCATGGTGCCTACGGCATGCATAGAGTCTTCTCACCTGGTTTCCCCGGCCTTTTGGAGAACATATATGTCCAGGAGCGAATCATGCAGCTCAAGATGCCCCATGTTTATGGTGCCTTCAAAAAGCACATGATCTCAACGACATCGTACGCTACCAAGTGGTATATCACGTTGTTCGCCAATTCGGTGCCATTCCAGACGCAGTTGCGGTTATGGGACGCGTTTCTGATAGACGGTCAAGACATTTTTGTCGCCGTTGCCGTTGCCATCGTTTGGGTCTACAGAGGTAATATTTCAGTTCATTCGTAACAACAAGCAGAGATCTTGACTCGTTGAGCTGCGCAGATCACATTACATCCGGTTCGGCTAACTTTGAAACAGTTTTGTCGTTGCTATCGTCTTTCTTCATCCCGGAAGACGAAGATGCTCTCTTGTCCTGGGTAGAGAACTTCCTGGGTGATAGGAAGCTGAGAGCACAAATGAACAGCTGGCGTCAAGACTGGCACCAGCTCGTCGCCTCCGGCAAAGAAGGGGCTGCGCTTCTATAACCTCCGCTTCACGTCGTCCTTATGCCCTGCCGATGCTCTGCTTCACGTCGCTCGCTCACACATGTTGCGCTTTCTTTCCCTCTTCTCTTTCTTTTTATTCCATTCACATATACATCACATCACGACGAACACTTCTTGGCATCGTCCCGGAGCACACCTAATTATTTATTGCTTACAACCATAAGGTAATCCATCGTTGTATTCATTTTCTTATCGCCTTTAGGTGTACGCTACGAGCGGAATAAAAATGGGATCACGCGTCCATGACATGACATTTCAAGTACAAGAGACAAGTCGTGTGAGCGGTAAATCATACAATAGCACTACAGCCCCTGGATTCTTCCGCGGGCTGAATCTGTTCCTCGTCTCTTCCTTCCCTCTGACCTACGGCGTTCTTCCAGTTGGTTCTCACTAGCACGATCGTAGCTACCAAGCAAGAATATACCAGGCTGACAGTCAAGCCAACCCACAAACCAGCGAGCCCCCATTTTCTCGGCAAAGCAAGATACACGCCAAGTGGGATGCCTGTCAAGAGTTGGTCATTTAAACCGTTTCACCAGCGCCACCGACAAAAAGGAACATACGAACCTACGAAGTAATCCGCGCTGGCAATGACGTGTCAGCAAACGCGCACAGCAAAAAAGCGAGAGGATCATGTACCTAGCGCTGAGCGAGGGGAACACCGCCGTTTTTCCGAGTGACCCAAGGGAGCTGTCAACCCACGCGCCGATGCCGTGAGCGGCCTGGAAGACGGCCATGACGGGCAACAGCGCAGACACGCTCTGAATGATCACTGCGAAGCAACACGCGCGTGAGCCCCAAAGGAACGAGAGGTTGGTCAATCACCGTGCTCACCGGGATCATTGTTGAACATATTCCCCCACGACGCCGCGGACGCGAGTAGGACATTGCTAAGGGGGGATAAAACGAACGACGCCCGTCAGTTCCTTTGCACGTGGTATGTATGCCAAACTCCATGACCAACCTGATGACGATGACACCCGCCAATGTGCCAACGAACGCGACAAGAGCGGCGATCTTGGCACGCTGTACGTCGCCTTTGGCAATCCACTTTTTGATGCTGGGCAGGAACCAACAACTGAGCGTTGAACGGGCGGTGCAAAAGTGGAGTTGTCATTACCGGTCAGACGAGGCGTTGCTCAAGGCCCTGGGCGCCTGATACAACGTTGTGGCGGTGGTGTGCAATACGGCCTGTGTCGCGAGGGGATTTGGACCTAGTCTAGTGATGACTTAGCAACGGGTCACAGTAGGCATACGTGGCGATCGTACATGCTCGCGACGACTATGATAACGTCAAGAACAACAAGAACAAAATGGAAAATCAATGACTTACTTCCTCCGAAATCCTTTGACCATAGTTGAGCCGCGCTTTTTGCAACGCCGGATATGCCTGCAAGAACGAGTGTTCCTATGCCAGTGAAATAGGTGACTTTCGAATGGTCGTCTGTCGGACGACTAGGATTGTTGTTATTTGCACGGACAGGTTCGTCGGGGACGATATTCTGTGCTCGGAGGTACTCCACTTCTTCTCGTATCACTCTCTGAACTATATAAACAATCAACATGATGGCAAGAGCATTGTGACTCATGACGGTGCACAGCGGAGCGCCAGCAAAACCTAACCGAAGAGAAGGTATTGGCCCGTCGACTGCAATAGAACGTCGTTCGGTCTAGGCCAGCTACCCACAAGAAAGTCCCTCACCGAGAAGATAATTTAGAACCAGGTTCAGAGGCGCGGTGGCCGAAAGGATGCGTGTATGTACGTGTGCGAGTCCTTGACGTACGATAGGAATAAATATCAGCACGACACGGCTATTTCTTAACGATGTTACCTTGAGACGTCAAATATCGCCTGTTGCGAGTATCAGCACTAGTCTTGGAGAGAATTGACTTAATTACTTTGCTATTTCGCCAATCGCATACCCTGGCAAACCTGCAGCTGTCACTCGGAGGAACTCGCTCGCGGGTCCAGCGACCTCCGGCGGTTGCCCAAGTCGCTCAAAGATGGTAGCAGACTGGACGGCCCAGAGATTGGTAATGGGCTGAGCAATTAAAAACACACGAAGTGAACATCTACGCTAGCATCGCATAGAGCATTTGCACTTACAAATAAGACGATGCCAGTTACAACTGCTGCTTGCGCACAGGATATCCTTGCTGCATGGCGGTTCGGAGCACTTGCAAGGGCTTTGTCCAATGAACTGCCAGTTGGGAGTAAAAATTAGGACCGATGACACCAAAGAAGACGGCCAAGAAACGGTTCCGTTCACAAACCTGATAAAACCCTGGATAATGCTATACCCTGTAACACTTGCTACTGCCGTACCAATACTACTCGCAGCAAGATCCGTGGTGGATAGATGTCCCAATGATACTGTAGGCGCTATGATAAGTGAATGTTCCTGCAAATGCGAGCTTCGACAAGGGTTGGCTTATGTGAAACACCATGTGCAGAACAGCTGCTTACAATAACCATCCACCACCATCCTTTGCTAACACGTAACACTCAACAAATATTTTGAACAGTGATCCATGATTGTCTGAATCAGCATTATCTAAAGTGTCGACATCAGGGAGACGATTCAACAAAGGGGATAGCAAGCGGCGAAGCAATCCCTCGGCTTGTTGAGTCGCGAAAGCCTTGGGATCCTGGATGGCGCCAAGCAAAGGCGTTGTCTCAGTGGGGAGCGAATCAGTGTTCGCTTCGTTGGCTCGTTTTGTGTCGATAAAATACGAGCCCACAATAGGAAGGCTGACAGCATAAGAGAAGACAATGCCGCGCAGTTTAGCGAGTACAAACGCCTGTGCCTTGTCTTTGATATCTTCCGTACTGCCAGTCGCGGCCACATTGCCAACGATTGCCATAGGATTCCCTGTCGACGATTCAATGACGAAACTAGGACCAGCCAGAGACTCTTGTGACATTGTTAAATCGCCAATGGTTGGAATATGGGAACTCGAGGGTGGAGAAACAGCGTGCACGTCAGCTGGCGGCCCATCAGATGCGGAGGTCAGTGAAAAACTCTCCACACGAGCTGCAAGGTTCTGTGGGATAAAAGTGACCATATCCCCCCCAGCATTACTAGTATTGCCTTGAGCAGCATCGAGAGTATTGGGGAGGCTTTCCAGGACCGTTTGGCCGACGACTTGGTTCATGTTCATCCCAGCAAGGGTCTAAAATGTCGGTAGCGAACAGTGCCGTCGGGCCGCATCTGGGAATCAGCGTGATTCGCTAGTTCGATGATTCTGGGCCATGTAGGTAATAAAGCGGTACTATACTTATCCTCGTTTATTTTAGTAGCTGTCACTAGGAGTTGTCCGAGTCGGATCGCCAGAATGTACGGCATCCGACTCCCAGCTGGCCAAGTGGCTGTTGTATCATTCGCTCGATGTATCCCGTTAGGAGGGAAGCACACCAGAATTACCTATCGCATACTACTGAAGAGGTGCAGCCAGCATCGGAATTTTACCCGAGCCTAGGCGGAGGCGTAAGTTCAAGTTGGCCTGAAGGTTCTGACTCACCTTTCAAGATACTTACGTGTATCTACGTACCTTTGGCGGAGCTGAAAGATTCGAAATGGCCCCATTTAGAAATCTTGGCTCTTCTGTACCACTGAAGCTAGGAACCGTGGCACGCAATAGCATGTTGCACACTTTGGATACTACTTGAAGGATTGAGTAGACGCATAAGAGAAATGGCATAATAGTACCTAGATTCACTCTAATGAGAAAGGAAAGACTGTAGGACTTCATAACTTTCCAAGCAGGCCTCATTTGAGTTCATTCCAGCAGTTACACTTCGTCTTCCTCCATGACTTCATCGCCGCCGCCGGCCTCGTTGTCCCCATACTCGTCCACAATACCCCACAAGGTGCTGACCAATTCTCTGACCTCGTCCTCCTCTATTCCCATCGCCAAGAGTGCGCCGTCGCGCCGCTTCGCTGCGCTCTCCATGAAATGTGCATAACTTGATAGCTGACCTCCTGTGGCTGGGGATGTCGCTAGTGAAGATAGCATCTTGAGTGCTTTAGGTCGGGCGTCTGGAAAAATCGGCGGAAATGAAGTGGGGACCGGGTAGCTTGGTAGATGGTGCCTTTCAAGTACAATGAGACTTTGTTACATGCGCACGGGAAATTGCGCACCACATCAACAAAGGGTCTTTCAGTTCATGCGTTTTAGCCCATGCGTCATATACTGTTATTTCATCCTCAGAAAAACCTCGAGATACATCTCGTCTTGCGAAAAGTGCCCGGCCCTGGAATGAACTCAAGAGTCGAGATCATAACATGTTCTCAAGACTTACGTTGGGCAGCATTGATAAGCTTGCAATATTCTGGAGGTTTTCTGTAGCTAAACCCTGTGACCACAGTGTACCGCCAAGTGCTGCAAAAGGAGTTGACTTCCGCCAATTCAAGTGGGCAACCGTTGTTTGGAGATCGTCCAATCCACCCTTCAACCTACTCAGGGGACACTTGAGCAATTAAACACACAGAAATGTGTAAACATTACCTCAAGGGGAGGGTTGCAGTCTCAATGTGAGCTGATAAGATTGCGGACGATTGGTAGAGCGATCTCTTCTACTACCGTTTAGTCTCGGAAGTAGCAGACTAGCGAGAACGAACGTCGATATCGTACTCAGCGAACCAGCAATTCTTTTCCCAGAGAGGTGGGGATGAGATCGGAATGGCCAGATCGCAAAAATCGGCGACACTTCGCAATGAAAGCACGTCATTGAGAACTCGCTTAATCTGGGAAGACTTTGGACCAGAATTGGACAGGTGGCTGCATCACTTGGATATGTTAACTCACATCTCCTAGGTTAGTATCAAGCGGGCTGATGCTTGAAAGACAGGCAAAGGTCATTATCGTGGCCTTCGGATGTTCCTCACGAAAGGCACATAATAATGAACTTGAGAAGCCGCCGAAGGTCGACGTGTCTTGGATCATTTGTACCCCCTTGTGAAATGAATTCGGACATTCGATCATGCATCACAGACAACATGACCCTCACCTGGAAATTATTGCAATCCTCCACTATAAGACGGAGGGAACCATCCATGAGTTCTACATTCTGACCAACCCCATCAACTCGAAGAAAATGGGACACACCAGTATACTTACATCGTCGTGGCGCAGAAAAGCCTCACAGCTAGCATTCCAATCGCCATCAGGAAGGTCCGGTGTGTCCGGAACCGCCTGGATCGACTTTGAATCAAAAAACACACGGCTAAAATCGGACCAATATCTGGTTTTTGTAGCAATTGGCTCTCCTTGCTCATTTTCATCTTGGTCGAGACGGGAATGGTATTCACTCGGGGGTATTCGCTCTTGCTCCTGGCGAACTAAACTCCCCTGCCTATTTCAAGATGTAGATCGAGCCGTCTTCCGCGAGACTGGACCAACTCACCAGGTTGTCGGCCACGTCAGAGCCTCCTCCTTGTGTGAATCCCTTGCAAGTGTGCCAAAGTTTGCTTTACAAACCCATGGCGCATAAGCTCATGTCAGGATGATGTTTGCGAGATCACTCGCACATTTCTGATCGAAAGCGAGAAGCCTTGGACACAGGGTAGGTTGGTTCTGTGGATGAAGTATAGGTGATGCACAACGCAAGGCACACCAGACATACATGCTCGTCACGCCCCTCTGAAAATGAGATATTGTAATCAGTCATGGCAACGTCGTCCTCATCGTAGACGAAGTAGTTCTCTTGCGTATTCCAGAAATGTGTTCCAGTGTAGTTTGAGAGTGAGCCTGCTTGAATATGGATGATTTCTCTCATTGTCATGTGTGAAGGGAAGGGAAGAGATTACCGTTATGTAATGAAGGAGCCTTTAACACGTTCCCTGACCTACCCCACTGCAACCAAGTTGCGCGTTTCAAACCAACTGTGTACTGGGTGGGTGCTGATAGCTGCACAACTGAGTCATTAATGACTGTCCCTTTCATTACACAGGACTTATGTCTTGTTCGTCATAATTCTGGCCTGCCACACAATACATTTGAGTGCGATCAGTGTTGACACAGTCATACAGCATCATTCCACAGTCAGGTACTATGAAACTTTTGATGTGGCGCTCGGCGACCTTTCCAATGAAGCGCTCAATATTCGAATTAAGTTGCCACTGGGTGAGGCGAAAGTTCGTTATCACGCCAACTTGAAGCATTGCCTGCCGTATCAAGGGGCGCCAGACGCCCAACAAACTCGCCGCAGAGCGAAAAAGGTTCTTGATGGTACTATCATTGTGCTTAATTGAGCTCCGAGCCATAACTGCCCAGCGTTAACCCTCGGTCCGTGAGCGCGGAGAACCTTTTTTCCCCAGTAGGCAGTACTTATTGTTCCCCTCATGCAGCTTAACGCTCGGAAACAATATCCCTTTCCCTTTTCCCTAATTCAGAGACACGTCACACCTGCGTCTCCTCCACTGGGGAGTTGATCATTGCTGATGTCGACTTCCACGAAGGGGGCACGGGCCAGTGAGGTGTTCCCTTGCCACAGGTCGCCTGCCAGTGATTTGTGCTGGATCCCATTCATCAAACGGAGCTTCCTTGATGATCAATTTGCAAAACACGTTCCACGTTCCCTCCCACATCGGTTCTATTCCCAGTTTTTTTTTCCAGGTCCTCACGCGTTCGCGCGCCTATCAAGTCTCGCTGACACTATAACTAAGTTTGTCTTGATGCTGGCTTATCTCCAAATGCCATGCGACAGCGCCTGTAAGTCATGTACGAAAGGGACCCTGTTCCAAGGGGGTGCTGTATCATGCCTTTTCCATTCAGAAAATTCCGTCAGGTTCGACCAGATGGCAGGTAGGTGACCCCTTTTCCACGCATCCACAGCATGGTGTCGACAATACTACGTTTCAGACACCGCGCGAGGCATCCTGGCACTGGCTTAACATGTTCCCACTTTATTCGTTCAGCCCAGCCAAACATTCGGGTTCACACTGGCATACATAAGTAAGTTCTTCGACAACTGAGGCTGTCCACATGTAGTTTAGTTCACATTTATTGATCTCCGCCTTACTCACCAGCATCTGCCAAGCAAGGCGATAGATATGTAGCCTGATAGCAAAAATACCAGAGCAGAAGAAACCATAGAGCTATGTAAAATGGAGAACACAACAAAATAGAGATCAATCTATCTAGCCAGCTTTCGCCTTGAGATTTCTCCAAAGCGTCGTGAAAAGAACTCCTCCGATGCCCACAAGCCCTATCTCAAGCCCGACAAAATTGATCATTCCAACGGCAACACCCGATCCACCCCAAATAGCACCGGTCAAGCGGCCAGTGTAAATGGAATATTGAACTGCCATAGATGCACGTCTCGTCCACTCAGGTGGGAGCTGCTTGCTCAGGAGGCTGAGCGTCACAGTCGTGGAGATATTGAAACCGAGAGCGATCGGCCACCAGCACGCGAATAACGAACCGTACGCAACTTTACGGGTAGCCAGAAGTGAAATGAAGACCAAAAGTCCACAGAGACCCAAGCCGGATCCCAGAGCGAGTATTTGTCGATCTTGAAGACGACGTGCAAACAACATATTCGCGAGGAAGAATGGGAATGATGTGATTCCGCTAAGCGCTATGAAGTTTCCTGCAGTAAAGGGAGACCAGTTGAGGGTAGGGGTTGCAGCACCGAAGATGGGGAGGTTTGCCTCCCAGGATCCCAGAATAAAGAAGCAAATCATAGAAAACCAACACATGCATAGAATGACACCCCATTGTGGGCGTGTGATATGTGATAATTGGGGGGTGAAGGACGCTTCTCGTGGTGATGAAGAGTAATGGGTCTGAGCAGTGGGTGGAAGCGGTGTTGGGTTCCCAGTTTGATTCTCTCCTTCGACAGAAGCGAGGATTGCTGTCTCGTAAAGTTCCGTGCTCATTTCCGCTGTGGGTACATCCTCGAAATATTTGGCCACGATCAACCAGAAAATCCCGTGGCAACTAGCCATAAACCAACCGGGACTGGTGTATCCATTGAAGATCGCGCTTTGGAATCCGACCCTATACAGCGCACCGCCGAGGAATGGACCGAGGGTCATTCCTACAGCCTGTCCAATCACTAACCAGCTGGAAAGTGTCGTCCGACGGCAAATCCCAACGATGGAAGGGTCCGTGCAATATCGTTTGCAGTACATGAAGCCTGAAAATGAGATGCCACTCAAACACCGTCCGATGAGGATCAAGTAGAGGAAGTTGGCACGATATGCAATTGCATATACAACATTTCCCAGGAGGCCGGTGAAGCACCCTATATGCAATGCCGCGGTATATCGGCCTGGTAAACGTGGAATCAATGGTCATAAAATCAAGTTGGGTGTGTTATACCTCTGTCGTATCTCGTCATAGGGAAGAGTGCCATACCACTGATCAAAGTGGGTATACCGATGGCAATGCCAGAGAAGGTTGCATTACCGCCTAGGTGCTCTACATACTTGCTTGAAGAAGAGATGACGATGAAGAAAGAAAGCTTTATTGGGGCAAGCGTGACGCTATGAAATATGCCAGGAGTGGGATAACGGGCATACCTGCAGCATTACGTTGTAGGTAATTATGATGGCCAACGAAGTCATCTTAGGGAGCTTGAACTCTTCTCTACGCATCTCTCCAGAGTCGGTGTCAGGAACGGCTATTTGGAACAAACCGACCCGTGCGAGAAGCCGTCGCCACATATCCGCGTCTAGCTAAGCTTGTACAGGTAGTGTGACCATGACACCCCTGCCAAGTGAGGTGTTACTCACGTTCGATGAACTGGGGCAGTTCCAAGCGCCGACGACAAGGAAGTGCTATGAGTCCTGGTATGATGTGGTCCTAGTAAAAGGTTTTCTCGCTTACCTTAATTTAGACCCAGCATGCCATGCGTAAAGGCAGACGGTAGTAAGCGCTTACGCTTGAGCGCCAACTCGGGATAATCGATGATCGCCATCAACCATCGATCACATGCACATGGTGAGAACGTTGGCTCCTGAGAGCAATTGAGCTTCGGCTGGTTGAAGGGAGTCAACCTTCGAGTTCTCGATTGATCATGATAAGATAAAATAAATTGTAAACCCTCAGCTGGCTGGCACATTCACTGCAGCACTATTACATACTGCTATAATATTATGATCTCGAAATATCCCACTAGTAGGTCGCTTTCTGCCGGTGCTGATAATATGTCGAAGGGCATTCTTGATGCCCTATCATGGACTTGGGGATCCATCCCTTCGGTTATTTACGTCGACATCCACCCATGGAAGTATCTACACCATACCGATCTGGCTTGGCCAATACATACGTGACCCAAACTTCCTGTCATGGGAGTACTGGCCCATGCCATCGCGATCAAAACGTCAAATTGCTCATCTTTGACACGCGTCAAGTCATGAATGAAACGAGTTAAAGTACCAGCATACCCATGCAAGCCCTTCAAATGGAGGTATCATAATGGGGTGTCCTAGTTAACACCAATGAACGCCACGACGGCACGGTGACTGCGAGGACTTTGTGCTGCCATAGACACCGCCGCAATTTCTTCTCGGAATGAATCTCAGCACTAAACCTAAGTCATCGGGCGCATTCCGGCAATAATGGAAGGTGACCACAGATCAAAGAAGTGACGTTCCCGCTCCTCGTAAAGAACGGCGTATAGCGACAAGGTCGGAAATCCCTCTTCTCCATTCACAGGATGTGGGATCCCGCCCGTGCATGTCCCGCCACTTGATTTCCGCCACTCGAAATTGACACAGGCGTCTAGAGTTTGGCTGGCCTATGCATTACCGCGGAGACGAGAATATAGAGGGGACAACGTGGCGCAATTAATCGATCAGCGCCTCCGGAACGTAACGCAAGGACCACAAGCACTCGTTCCATTCGTGGGTCCTCACGAAGAGCCCGTAATCAAGATCCTTAAGTGGGGCTCTCAGGCTCACACACGTCCCAGGTGCTTCTACCTCCAGGATGCGGCTGAAAAAAGTCCACCAAAAACACGCAAGGCGATCACGGCATGGCACGGAGCCTGGATGGGCGTTTGTGAAAGTGAGTCAAGCGCGCCTAACGGCGAAGTTAGAAGTACAGCTTCTCATGGCATTCCCCTCAAATTTCTCTCTCTTGGGCGCTCGATCATGGTTATACTCTGTAAGGTATCAGCTATTACGCAATCCTGGCCATCCTATATATACAGTGGACGCAAGACGATTAATTAGCATCTCAATAAGGTCAACTCACAAATGGTACCTCTATCCACCTCGAACCTCAACAATCCCGTTACCTTCCCTACCTTCGCCAATCTACCCGCCGAGTACGAGATAAACGATGCATACTTCTCGTCCACAAAACCGCGAAAGCACTGGTGCTTCCTCGGCCGGGTGGTCAGTCGTAATGTTCTCGTACGTCTCACACTAGAGGTGGAGGACAAGAGAGGACATCGAATTCTGGTCGCATTCCACACCGACGATCGTGGCCTCTCATTCCAAGCGCTGTGCACTCCGGGAAGCACCATTGCGGTGCTGTATGCTACGCAACACACGTTTGCGTTTAGCCCACCTGGTTTGAGACTGGAAGAAAGCGCATACATAAGGGTGTTCCCTTATGGGCTAGAAGCAATGCTCAGGACGAGCAAAGCAATTTTCGAGAAGGACAGAACTGCAAAGTGTGAGGTTTGTGGGAGAGTGGATTCGAAGGTGAAGAAATGTGCGCGATGCAAAACTGCATGGTATTGTTCCAAGGTGAGTGAATCTGTATGTATATGAGAACCAACCATAAGGCTCACAATGTTACTTCAGGGGTGCCAGACGAACGGATGGGTGTCGCACAAGGATGAGTGCGCCATTTTCAGAGACGTGCAGTGGTTTGTGAGCCGAAATTGGGAGACAGGCCACAGTACCCACGCCTTTCCTGTTGAGCGTGTGCAGCGTGTGCCTTGGCACCCACTGACGCAGCATTGACTACAGCCTGGCATGTTGCGGTGCTCACTGTAATATGATTTTCCTGCGATAGTTATTGGTGGAGTACCATGTAGCGTGTTCAGTTTTTTTCGTAGATGTTTTTGTGTTCCCCGGACACACTTAGCTGATGTAGAAGCACTTCCCCAAGCGAGTATAGTGTAATTGATTTAGGCTATCTACTATTGTTTTGGGCTATGATGGAACTTATCAAAATTGATTAGCGACTAACAATGCGGGGAGTGTAAGGTACCTACAATGTCGCGTAGCTGAGCCTGGGCATCGTTAAACTGCTTATCAAGAAACTTTGACTAGGAGACAAAGAGGTTTAGCCGGCGAATCACGCATGAGGTCTGAGGTCACCTTTTTGTTCAGATTGTTGATATCTTCCGTCAATTCTTTCTCCTGTCCTTTCAGTTCTTGCTCCATGGTCTTTTGTGGAACCATCATGAACCTAGGCAACTAGTGAATCATCCTCTGCGCCGCAAAGGAGGACAACTGACATTTTTCCGACACCTTTGTACAAATTGACGCCTCCTTCGATGGTTGCTATTTCACCGATCGTCAACTGTATGATTCGACGTTCACGCTCCTTGGCAGAACATTGTTGTTTTGTCAAGTTGAGCGCACGCTGTGATTGGACTGCAGTTTGTTGAATCTGGACCAGGATCTTTGACGGCGAGTGAGCATTGGGCATTACAGACAGAGAGAACGCACCCTTCTCAGTGTTTCATCCGACAGTGCTGACATGGTGAACGATGGTCCAAGGATTAAGCTCGGATGGTCATTGATGATGGTGCTGGTCAAGTACTAGTGTCCCTAATGGTCCGGAGTTCGAAATTTATTATTTTCCACTTCGATCGCGTCAACAACACTTCAATTCTGTATACTTACTATGGCTTCATTCGAGGACTACGACGAGTTCGGCAACTACATTGGCGCGGACTTGGGTTCTGAGGATGAAGAAGAGGAAGCGATGGACACTGGCTTTAGCCAGGCTCCACGGCACGAACCAGCACCTGTTCTCGAAGGCTACGAAGAAGAGCCCATGCAAACAGAAGAAGCAGGCGCGCTCATGGAAGTGGAGGGTAAGTACATGTTAATGGCAGGTAGACATGTCTTGTATCCACTTTGAAACTAGAACCCGTGCATAACGCGGTCATTCTGCACGAAGACAAGCAATACTATCCTTCAGCTGAGGAAGTGTATGGGGCGGGCGTGGAGACCCTTGTACAGGAAGAAGATGCGCAACCGCTCTCAGAACCAATCATCGCCCCCATAAAAGTGCGGAAATGGACGGTAGAAGAGAAAGACATGCCCCAGACGCGCTTTGACAAGGGGTGCGTCATATACTCGTCGGTCCTTGCTGACCCTCATCAGATTTGTCCCCCTAGGTATCTATTAAGCATGATGTCGTTTCCTGAGATGGTGCGGAATGTCGCCATAGTTGGGCACTTACATCATGGGAAGACAGCCCTTATGGATATGATGATCTTCGAAACGCACAAACTCGTGTGGGACGCGGATAGTTCGGTTTGTGAGTCAGCTTCTCTGAGTGACTATAGCTTACACTTTTTGGTGCTCAGTTGAGATATACCGATACGCACGTACTATCGCGTGAACGAGAAATTTCGATCAAGTCGTCGCCAATGTCGTTGGTTTTGTCAACTACTAGTGGCAAATCACATCTGGTACATTTCATCGATACTCCTGGACACGTGAATTTCGTCGACGAAGTTGCGTCAGCAATGCGGCTAGTCGATGGCATACTACTGGTGGTTGACGTTGTTGAAGGGGTCTGTCTCTCACAGATGAAATATATTTTCCAAACTGAATGACTGACACAGATGATGGTTAATACTGAAGCCATAATACGTCACGCCCTCCAAGAGGGTATCAAAATTACACTTTTAGTGAACAAAATCGATCGACTTATCCTCGAGCTGCGCATCAAGCCCGCTGATGCTTACTACAAAATCAAACACACTATTGAAGAAATCAATACATTCATCAGGTAGTTCTGCTTTCACATTCAGGGAAACTAGCTAACTAGCTACACTTGACAGCGGTATTGATCCGGACCCAGAGTTACGCCTAAGCCCTGAAAATGGGAATGTCGCGTTCGGAAGCACCGATATGGCCTGGTGTTTTACTCTTCGGTCTTTCGCCCAGATGTATGCAGACACATACGGTTCGCTTGATGTGTCTGCGTTCGCTGATCGCCTCTGGGGAGATATCTACTTCAACAACGAGACCCGAAAATTCACACGGAAAGCGTCTGACGCCGAGCAATCTCGAACCTTTGTCCACTTTATCCTGGATCCACTGTATAAGCTTTACAGCCATGTGCTCAGCGAGGAGACAGATGACCTTAAACAGACGCTCGCATCGCTCAACATCACATTGAAGCCCGTGATGTATAAAATGGATGTCCGACCCCTGCTCAAAGTAGTGCTTGACCAATTTTTTGGACCTGCGATGGGGCTCGTCGACATGATCGCGGAACACATTCCATCTCCTGTGGCTGGCGCACCTACCAAAGTTGAGCGGACGTACACAGGTCCACAGACCTCGGAACTTGCTGTGTCCATGAAAGCTTGTGATGCGGACGGTCCTGTGATGGTCCAAATAACCAAGCTCTACCATACGACGGATGCTCAATCTTTCAGGGCATTTGGTCGTGTTTTGAGCGGGACATTGCGAAAGGATGCGCAGGTTAAGGTTTTGGGAGAAGGCTATTCACCGGAAGATGAAGAGGATATGATTAAATGTGTGGTGGAAGCGTTGTGGATAAGTGAATCCAGGTGAGAGATGCTTCGCCTTGCATGCCATCTCCATCCCCACTGGTCATCGCAGATATTTCATCCCCACGGACGAGGTACCTGCTGGAAACCTCGTTCTCATCGCTGGTGTTGATGCCTCTATTTCCAAAACTGCCACACTTGCCTCTTTCGATATTGAAGAGGATCTCTACATTTTTCGACCCATCAAGCATATGACCGAATCAGTCCTCAAGATAGCGATCGAGCCAATTGCGCCATCCGAGCTTCCCAAGATGCTGTCAGGTCTGCGAAGCATCAACAAATCCTACCCACTCGCTGCCACCAAGGTCGAGGAGAGCGGCGAGCATGTGCTCATTGGTACTGGGGAACTGTATTTGGATTGTGTCATGCATGATCTCAGGAAGCTATTCTCGGAGATTGAGATCAAAGTGTCTGATCCGGTCACCAAGTTTTCAGAGACGGTGTTGGAAACGAGTGCACTGAAATGTTATGCCGACACGCCGAACAAAAAGTGGGTTCCAGAGCTGGCTGTACGACGTGGGTGTGGGCTAACACGACGATCAGGAACAAGATTACGATGATTGCAGAGCCACTTGAAAGAGGAATAGCGGAAGACATTGAACGTGGCAGGGTGACGATGCGAATGACTCCGAAGGAGCGCGGAACGTTTTTCCAAGAAAAGTATCAATGGGATCTTCTGGCCTCGAGGTCGATATGGGCGTTCGGACCTGACGACAGCGGACCGAACGTCTTGTTGGATGACACATTACCCTCACAGGTAGTTCACCTCTGCCCACCTTTAACCACCTCACTGACCCTTCCGGTGTAGGTCGACAAGAAACAACTGGGATCTGTAAAGGAATACGTTAAACAAGGGTTCCAGTGGGGCGCACGGGAAGGCCCACTATGTGATGAGCGTGCGTCTCGATGGTGTTTTTCACGATGAATGTCTAACTGGGGTGTGCGACAGCGATGCGCAATGTCAAGTTTCGGATACTGGACGCCAGTTTGGCGCAGGAACCAATCTTCCGTGGCGGAGGACAGATAGTGCCTACGGCGCGGCGCGTGTGTTATTCCTCGTTCCTTATGGTGGGCCCCTCTGTTCACTTTTCGTCAAAGTGTAATCGACATATGCATTAGGCTACGCCGCGATTGATGGAGCCCATATACTATGTGGAAGTGCAGGCACCAGCAGATTGTATATCTGCTGTATATACTGTGCTCGCGAGAAGAAGAGGCCACGTCACACAAGACACTCCTAAGGCGGGATCGCCACTGTACACTGTCAAGGCTCTTATACCTGTCATCGATGCAAATGGATTCGAAACAGACTTGCGTACTGCGACGCAGGGACAGGCGTTTTGCTCGCAGGTGTTTGACCATTGGTCTATCGTCCCTGGTGAGTAACATCATGTCATGTGTGTGCATTGTGTCAAATGACGGGTTTCAGGTGACCCGACGGACACGAGTATCAAGCTGAGGCCACTGGAGCCTGCTTCTGGACAAGCACTCGCGAGGGATCTGGTGCTGAAGACGCGGCGGCGCAAGGGGCTCGGGGACCAGATCGCGGTGTCGAAATACCTGGATGACGAGTTTGTGGTACGTCGCGTCTCGGCTACTACTACTACATGTGCTGACTATTGACTGTCATAGCTTGCCTTGTCGGCTTCTGGACACGCAGACTTGCTCGGGTAGTTTTTGTAACGTGTACCTTGTGATATCTGTCCTGAGAAACGAACTACGTGGAACGTTGGCGCCTGTAATGCGTGGGAGAGTATACGTGGCGTTGCTAACCGGGCAGCATTTAGAGCGTGTCCGCGTAACTTTGCCTCTTACCAACACTTGTCTTCCCCGCTCTTTATTATTCTACCTCGTCTTCCCCTATTATCACGATGCGAAGCGTAGCATTATCCGTCGTTCTCGCCGCAGCAGCAGCTGGCGTTACTGCCGCTGATGACCAACCTGTTTTCAAGGTCTGTGTTCACCCACTCACGACTATATGCATACGTGTTCCAAACATACGTGAATATACAACTCACCTTCCTTTTAGGCCACGGAAATAACCGCCCCATTCGTCGAACAATTCACTGATGATTGGTCCGAACGTTGGACTGCTTCCGAGGCCACCAAAAAAACCCCCGTCGGCCAGGAGACTTTCTCTTATGTCGGCGAGTGGAAGGTCGAGGAGCCTGAAAAGCCTCTTATCGCTGGCAAAAAGGGTCTCGTCGCAAAGTCCAAGGCTGCGCACCACGCCATCTCCGCCCCCTTTGCCTCTCCTATTGACTTCAAGGGCAAACCCCTTGTAGTTCAGTATGACGTGCAGTACCAGAAGGGTGGGAATTGTGGTGGTGGTTACATCAAGTTGCTCGAGGATGGCTTCCAGACGAGCGGCAAGGAATTTTCGGACACCACCCCTTGGGTAATCATGTTCGGACCTGACTTGACCTGCCCCGGTAACAAGGTGGGTACTCGAGTTCTACCATGAACGAGCGTGCTGACGCGTATGCCATGATGTAGTTGCACTTCATTTTCCGTTACAAGAGCCCTGTCACTGGCGAGTACGAAGAGAAGCACCTCAAGGTTCCTCCCAAACCATCTTTTGGCAAGGACACCAACGTCTACACTCTCATTGTCAAGTGGGTGTGGTTATAACAGCTGCCATGATCAATCTATTGATTGTTTCGCAGCCCCGACAACACTTATCAGATTCTGTTCAACGGCAAAGAAGAAAAGTCCGGTAACCTTCTTGAGGACTTCACGCCTCCTGTCAACCCTCCTCGGGAAATTGATGATCCCGAAGATGTGAAGCCTTCGGACTGGGTCGACACCAAGAAAATTCCTGACCCAGATGCTGTCAAGGTAAACGAGTGTTTCCATTATACATGCTTGGTAATTTATATTTGAATGTACAGCCTGATGATTGGGATGAGAGCGAGCCCTATGAGATCCCAGATGAAGATGCCGTCAAGCCCGAAGGTTGGCTGGACGACGAACTCGAGAACATTCCTGACCCTGGTGAGATTGCAGTTCATGCTTACTTGTCACGAAACTGACCGTTTCCCAGATGCCGAAAAGCCTGAGGAGTGGGATGATGAGGAAGACGGTGATTGGATCGCACCCACTATCCGCAACAATGCATGCGACATAGCACCTGGTTGTGGTGAATGGAAGCGGTATGCGACATTCACGCCTACCCAACAACGAGACATTGAATTGTGTTTGTAGCCCCTTCAAGGCCAACCCCAAGTACAAGGGCAAGTGGTATGCGCCCATGATCGACAACCCCGAATACAAAGGCGAATGGGCACCCCGTAAGATCGCTAACCCCGGCTACTTTGAGGATTCCGAGCCAGTCCAGCATCTCGACAAAATTGTGGGTTCTTTCATAGTCCCTGTTCTGCATTGTTGTTCTTACTTGTCTCGTATAGGGTGCTGTCGGCATTGAGTTGTGGACTATGACTGAGGATATCCTCTTTGACAACATCTACGTAGGACACTCTGCTCAGGATGCGGAAACTCTGCGTGCCGAAACGTGGGGTGTCAAGCATGCCCTTGAAGAAGCTGAGAAGGCGACTCCCGAGGTTGAAGAAGCTGCGGAAATTCCAGAGTTTGCTGCTGACCCTGCCGGATTTGTGCGTGGCAAGATCGCCGTGTTCCTCGACGATGCTCGTGAGAGCCCCGTCGATGCCATCATGTCCCATCCCGAAACTGCTGCTGGATTGGTTGGAGTTATTGTTACGCTCTTTGGCTTGTTGGGAGCTTTGTTCGGTTTGGTTGGCGCTGGTCAGAAACCCATCCCCAAAGCCAGCTCAAAGAAGACGGACGCACCTACGCCAGACGACAAGAAGGAAGAGAAAGCCCCTGTTGCTCCTGCTGGAGGCGAGAAAAAGGACGAGAGCAGCATTAAGAAGCGCAAGTAGACTCGTCAACCTTCTCAAAACGTAAGCATCAGGCGAACGAGCGAGGGGCTGTTAGTGTAATAAGTGGAGGGCACTGGATGGCGTTTCGAGATTGGCACCTCTGAATCCGAAACTTGCCAACCATTCTTGACGTTACATTCCGCTGCGAGGAGGGTGCTGACAATATTGACGACATTGCGAGCTAGAACCTTTTTTTTTTTTTTTTTTTTTTTCCTTTAATCTTTTTAAGATTTCCTCTCACTTTGGTATCTCGATGTTGGCTTTATTACTTGTTTCCGTAGCACATTTCGTCAGCCTGAGAATGTATGGTGTTCTCCATCATCGCGACTTGGACCCGGACGGAATGTAATCCAAGGCTTAGTAACAAGTCAGTCAACTACACACACGTCATGCTCGTCCTCCCCGCTCTGCACACGTATCTCTCTCAATTACTCTCGCCACCCTGCGTACACACCGCGCTGCTGCTCACGCCCGAAGGCGCGCTGGTGTCGTATGCCTCTCATATGAGTGCAGAGAGTTCCTCAGCCGCGGCATTCACACACGGGTCGCAGAGGAGTCCAAGCAATTCCATCATCGTCTCAGGAGCCGGTGGGACACCGTCCAGCCCGGGCTCCGTGAAATCGCATGGGTCATCGAGCACCAGCACGCCACAGGGCTCCAAACCAGGCAGCGTTGCCCTTACAGAGACGCGTTCTGGACCTGCATCGCAGAGGTCCAAGGATGAGATTCGGATTCTAGCCGGGTTGGGCGCAGAAGTGTGGGCTGAGACAAGGGACGAAGGCGAGGGGATGGTCGAGAGCGAGGTGAGAGACCAGCAGGTTCTCTATGTCGTGTGCTAACCACTACTGCACGTCACAGCTGGGGAGGATTCTCGTGCTCGCCGTCGAGGACGGGCAGGTGTCTGTGGAAGGTATGGATCCGTTGCTGCTGCTTGCGGTGAATGGGACGCTGGAGGCAGACTGGGATACGATGCGTGGCAAGGCAAGTCGCGATCGTGTTTCGGGGACTCAGGCTAAGCGATGTTACAGGCACGCAAGCTGGCCAAGTTTCTCGCGCCGTCTGTGAACAAGCATCGCGGAATGATGAGTACGACGGGGCCGACGTCGGGCTCGTTGAACGGGAGCAAGAGCAGAACGCGTAGTACGGCAACGTCGCCCGGACGGGGCTTTAATCGGTAAAGGTCTGTACATTGCGCCGTTGGAGAATGTAGATAAACCATAATGCATAAGTATCCGCGGGAAAAAAAAAATTGATCGGAACAAATCGTTTGAGACGAACAACGATGTCGACGTGGTCGTGGGCAGCGTCGACGGTCCGTCTTATTCGTCCCGCACTTGAATGTCCACGGCTGTCACGACATGCGCGTCCCCAGTCTGCAAGTGCACTCGCAACACCGTCCGTGTCGTCGCAGCACGCGCGTTCACTGCCGCTCGCGTCCGCGAACAAGGTCCAACCGCACGTCCTGGTCGAATCCGAGATTGCCCACGTCCGTTCGTCGCTGTTCAACCTACTCGGTTCATCCAATTCGACGCTCTCCGAGATTGCTTCGTACTACTTCCACCACCCCTCGAAGCAGCTACGTCCCTTGCTCGTGCTCCTCTTTTCGCGTGCTACGAATGGTCTCGGCGCCGATTTCCCGCTCAAACACTGGTCTGCAGAACACTCCCGTCTCAGTGCCGACCAGCTTGATGCTCCCCTCTCGCGTCCAGACGTGCTCAACGACTTTAATCCGTCCATGCCAGATCACACCGCATCGTTTAACTCTCCCTTTGACCTCCGTCCTCCTCCAACGCATTCCTTTCCCTCACCTCCTCCTTCACTGTGTGCCGAGTCCTCGTTATCCCAGCTAACGCACACCCTTCTCCCTACCCAACTGCGTCTCGCGCAAATAGTCGAAATGATACACGTAGCGTCCCTCTTGCATGACGACGTCATCGACAAGTCTGATCTTCGCCGTGGTGCACCCTCTGCCCCAGCTGCTTTCGGCAACAAACTGACCATTCTCGGGGGTGACTTCTTGCTCGGCAGAGCTAGCGCAGCGCTATCTCGGCTCGGAGACATTGAGGTCGTCGAGCTGATTTCCAGCGTGATCGCCAATCTGGTTGAGGGCGAGATATTGCAGATGAAAGGCACGGCCTCTTCCTTGTCTGGTGAGATCGATCTGTCGAGTCTACATGCACAATCGCTGCATGCGGAGGTGCCTTGTTCGGAGAGATGGTGTACATACCTCAGGAAGACGTACCTCAAGACAGCATCGCTGATGGCAAAAGGTGCACGGGCCGCTGTCGTTCTCGGTGGCTGCAGAGATGGTGAAGTCTGGAAGGAGGTGGCATATGCCTACGGACGGAATCTCGGCATCGCGTTCCAAGTGGGTCGTCCCAGTTTCAAATTGGCCATCAATGACTGACACAATGATTCCCAGCTCGTCGATGATATCTTGGATTTCTCGTCCTCGACGGAACTCGGCAAACCAGGCTCGGGGGCAGATCTTCGTTTGGGCCTTGCGACTGGTCCGGTACTCTACGCCGCAGAAGAGCATCCCG
>JBBPLG010000095.1:0-49902 GCA_038089695.1 Xanthoconium separans | reverse complement strand
CTATGTTGCCCCGCCAGATATCCTCGAGAACGAGTTGTATGGTCCAGAACCATACGATCTCAACTTTGTCTTTCCAATACCCCCACACTGGCAGCTTTCCACAAACAAATTACGGCTCGTCCCGTTCGTCCCCCGCGTGCACGCTGCAGCATACCTCGATGGCATCCGTGGACACGAGTCCATCTTCAAACACATGCCCAGCGCGCTCGAGCACCCCGCCGACTTTCTCCGGCTCATCGAGACATGGCGGCGCGACCAGAATGCCGTAGCGTTCGCAGCAATCGACAAGACGCGTCCAGATCCCAATCATCCCGAGTGGGAGGGCACGTTGGCGGGTTTGTTCGGACTCGTGAAGACCGACAAGACGATGCTCACTACAGAGATCGGTCCCGCGATCGTGCTTCCTGCTTTTCAACGCACTCACGTCGGCAGTCACGCTGTCGGTTTGTTGTTAAAGTATATCCTGGAACTTCCACCTTCGGGACTGGGGCTCAGGAAAACCAACTGGATGTCGTCTCCGATGAACACCGCCTCTAACAACCTTGCCAAACGGATGGGATTCAAACCGGAGGGGCTGATGAGGTGGTTTTTCGTGATGTCGGATGTTGAGGGATACCAGAAATTGGGCAAGGAGGGCAGGGCAGGTGATGCAGGAAACGGTTTGCTAGGTAGAGATGCCAATGTGTGGGCAGTGTGTTGGGACGACTGGGAGGGAGGTGGAAGGGAGCTTGTGGAATGTGCCTTTGCAAGGGTAGCATAACTACTCTGGATACTTGACATGCGTTGAATTACAAAGTCATGGCAATGGTGTAGAAAAAAAAACTTATTGCCTGACATTTCGCTACACAAAGATGCTGACTTCAAATTTTCAAAAATGAATTATCGGGTAGAGCAGTGGAATACCATGATTTCACCTATGACTATTCGTCCAACTTCCAATTATTCTCCTTCACTAGTTTCTCTCGTTCGAGCAGATATTTCCCTTGTGGAAATTGTAAGCACCAGTTAGACTAGGACAGTCTAGACGCACACCTTCCTTGTATTTCTGGCTAGGGTCGGAAGCCTTATGGTAGAACCAGCCAACGCGATCATTACAACCAAGGCAGAACACATCAGCGACTGTGTGTACGCCAGTCCTAGGTAAGTCAATAAGCGTCTCGGACTCATGTGCGGAATGAACAATACGTGCATCAGTGGCCGTTCCTCTCTTCTCCCCAGCTTCACGTTGACGGCGGAATGCATAAGGCTGTAGAGGGTTCAACGCCGTGAACCATAGTTACGCGTCGACACGTACAATCCTCGCCCGTCCCTTCCCTGGAAGGATTTGCTGATCAACTCGTCTTGCAGGGCCTGTCAATGACAGTGTGGTCATAAATCTCGCAGTCGGGGTTCAGTGCGAGTGAGGGCGGCATACGAGTACTGCGGCGCAACCTGCACAAATGAATCTAGGATGATCGTTGAAAACAGAGACGACTTGATTTTTTGCGTTTCCTGGCGGTCCTGCCATCAGAGGCTGCTGGGACTCGGGGACGTGAGGAAGAGGGAGCTGCAGCGGGTGTGTTGCTGCGGTATGGAGGAGAGCAAACGAGACTACGAAATCGCCAAAGGAAGTCATGGAGCTCAAAGGCGCACGGACTGAGCGAGCGGGACTCACCAGGCCTTGCTACGAGCGAAAACCCCAGATTCAGCTATAATTCAGTTGCCAGCGTATCATATCAAAGCGAGACGCTGACTCTGAGACTCCCCAATCGGGCTTAGACTAGTAGTAGTGACCTTCCAAAACTAGTATACAAGTATCTACAGTACTACTCGCTCCACCTCTATACCCGACACCAGCACTAACGTCGTTTGTTGACCCATGCAACAACGCCAGGAAGATGCGAAACTGCCTCAAGAACTGGTCCTCGCGATCCAACGCGTGCTTGACCTGAACCCAGAGCAGAATGATGACCCTCTCAATGACATCTCAAACTTTAATCCTGTCGACGTGTTGAACCAACTCTTCCCGGATGGTACGTGCTTTCGCGTGCACCTCGTGTCCGCCTCGAACTTGCGTTTCAGAGGCATCGTTGGCTTGCTTGGATTCCGTTCAGGCGAAGCTTGCGCAGGACGAGCGCGAGCTTCAGGCTGAAATCAACGCACTTCAGGAGGCGCTTAGGCGGGATCAAGACCCAGCTAGGATGCAGCTCATTCAAGAAATGATTTCTGTATGAAATGCTTTCCTCTGAGTACTCATCGGTCGTTTAAACCGCATGGCAGGATCTCCTAGGACAAATGTCGCGCATACGCGAGAAGGCATCGGAGTCGGAAGCCGTCGTGCGCAATATCACAAAGGATATACAAACCCTGGATCTTGCAAAAAAGAATCTCATCCTCAGCATGACGACGCTGAAACGACTGCAAATGCTTGGTAAGTAGTCTACGGTCTGTCTTTGCAGCGAACGGCTCACTACATGCTCGTCTACAGTCAACGCTCTCAACCAACTGGAGGAGCAGGTAAAAGAGAAAAGGTATGCAGAGGTTGCGCATTCGTTGGCAGTCAGTGGATATTGTATCTTGGCTCTCGACACCATTGACACTATTTCTTAGGCTGTGAAACAGCTCTCCACTTCCTTCAAGTCCTACACTTCCGTCCATCATGTTACGCAAACTTGGAAGCGAATCCAACAAGTCCAGGGAGAGCTTCGAAGTCAACTTGATGCTGAATTCGATTCATTGTGCGTCCGCGTTATTGAGCCGAGGTTCAGTTTTCTCTGAATACATGCGCCGCAGCTTCCTTCAGGATCTTTCCAAACCTTTCAAAGCCACTCAAATCACGGATGCTTGTGCTGTCGTTGACGTTCTTGGTATGGACGTGCGCGTCCAACTTATCGAGCGGTACGTAGCCCTCGAGCTCAAAGAGTACCGTCGGATTTTCCGAGCCAATGACGAAGCGGGTCATCTTGACAATATTGCGAGGAGATTCGCTTGGTTCAGACGATTGTTAGCTGCTCATGAAATGGAGATCGGAAGGGCATTTCCCGCCGAGTGGCGGGTTGGCTGGTGGCTCTTTGCCAAGTTCGTGTCAATAACGAGGTAAAGGAGACGTTCAAGGTGGATCTAAACAGTGATCGTAATGCACTCTGTTTACCAGGGACGATCTTTCAACGCTCTTATCTAAAGCAGGCCAGTCGCTCACCGTCAAATTACTCCTCGAAACTCTTCAGCAAACGACAGAATTCGAGTTGTCAATGGCAAAGAAATGGGCTACTCCTGTTTGTGATCCATCAATCCATACCCAAGACAGACAGATGCTCATCTCGCTATAGGTTGATGAAATTCTCCAAAGTGCGTCGCCCCCTACAGTACAGGCTCAATCAATGTCCTCCGCATTTGAACCTCATCTCGGCGTATTTGTTGACGCTCAAGACAAGTAGGATCTCTGTTCAACACACACATTTCAGAGTTCATAACATTCGTCAGAGCACTTGCGGATATGTTGGCCCCACACCGTGGCTCCAAGGTTCGTAGCTCGCTCGATACAGCTTCGAAGCCTTCTACCACTCCGTCGACGCCTCGACCATCTCTCTCCGCCTCTGATGAACCCGAGCCGGCTCCGATTGTACTCCCATCATCGACGGAACTTTTCTATTTCTACGCACAAAGTTTGGACCAGTGTGCCAAACTGTCCACTGGTCAAGCTCTCTTTGATTTGTGTGGGGTACAGAAGAAATGGCTTAAAATTTATGCTGGTTTGTCCATCGTTTGCTTGCTTGATAGCGTCATGATACTGACTGTCCCTCAGAGGAGGTACTCTTTCCGAAGCTGAAACGGTGAGAGTCGCGAACACTCGCATGTACGTTGACTGAACGTCGAAGTAGTCCTCATGCCCAATCACGGAAGTCGATGGACTCGAGATTTGACAAGGGTGAGCTCCAACAAGCGTGTTTGCTCATCAACACCGCGGACTATTGCCAGACCACCGCGGCAGAGGCATGTTTCTATCTGCGCTTAAGCAGAACCGAAGCTGACTCATTGTAGCTTGAGGAAAAAATCAAAGAGAAAGTAGACGAGAAGTTCAAAGAAAATATCAAATTGCAAGCCGAGCGAGATCTCTTCATGAGGTTCGTAATCCGAACAGTAGTTTCATTCATTGACATGTTGCCAGCGTTATTTCTGCGGCGATTAATGTACAGCTACGCGAGCTCGAATCCGGTTGCGACGGTGCATTCAATACAATGTCACGAGTCAACTGGGGCGTGATGAATCAGGTCACCGGCCACTCCCCATTCATCAATGACATTACGCAGGCAACCGAACAGGTGGCCGAATTAATCAAACCTTTGGTGGAGCAGAAGAAGTATTTGAGGAATTTCCTTGACAAAGCATCCAGGTTTGTATCACAATCGGTTTCCGGAAATAGGCTAGTAACAGCATCGCAGTCTTCTTTTGACACGATTCACGAATGCACTCGTGAAGAGCCGACCACTGGGAGAAATCGGGGCGGAACAGGTTTGTGTTCTCATTTGATTCTATCGTATCCTAATGGGCACACGACACAGCTACTTATCGACCTTGGGGTTTTCAAATCGTGCCTCTTCAAGTTACCAGGGGAGAGCCTCTCCACGGCCAGGTGCACAGCTTTCACGTTAGATTCCCCATGCACAAAGCTGATGGATCAGCATATAGTTATACGCGTAGCCTAACAAAAATCACCACGCGCCTAGAGGCAGTGCTCAAAGTCATCATTACACCTGACGTAAGTCATTCCGTCTCTCAACCAACGGAGTTTTGACGTTTTGGATGCAGGACCCGCCAGAAGGGTTCATATTAAATTACACACTCGTCATTGGCGATGCTTCCTTTTCTAACTTTCAAAAGGTCAGCTCATCCCGTGTGTGCGTGCGAAAAGGAACCTTGGGTCATGTGTTCTCCCCCTCTTTCTTTGGACAGATCCTCGACCTCAAGGGCACGCCCAAAATGGAACAAAACAACCTCCTGGACACATTCCTAACCGTTACGAGCACCAAAACGGATCTTGAAAGCACGTCATTCCTGACGTCTCTCGATATGGACCCGCCGACCAGTTTGGCCATCGGCAGCCCAGCCACCAGCCGTATCGCACTTCCGCTGTCGTCAGCGTCCGCCGCAGAGACCATGTTTGGCGCCTTGACGTCGCCTCCGTTGAGTGGGCCGCCCACCGGCTCCAGCAACGACAGCGTCGCCAAGGGAAACGAAACTGGTCCAAAGCGGGAAGTCTTCTCTGATATAAGGAGATTTGTCACGTTTGGATTACGGAGAGATACGCAACCGCCATCATGAAGTGGACATGTGTGTGTATAGCATCGGGGGGTCTCTACACCCGGCCATGTGTGGTCACGCGGGGGGAGGGCACGTTGGCCAACATGTTCCGCCAGCCCATCATCGCTTCTTTTTGTTTTAGCTAGATTGAAATGTGCCCACGGAGAAGGCTCCAGTTGCTCGTTGACAGTGCGATCTGTGGTACAGCTGCGAGTATGCGAGAAACAAAAAGAGATGGTCGGGGTAGATAACCAGAAGCCTAGGATGAACCCGATGCACAAAAGTAAATGACAGCAGGAGACAATGATTGATACAGGGGTATATCATCCAACGCCAAGAATATTTGAGGAGAGAGAGAGCGAATACAAGGAGTGAAGGGTGAGAGAGAATTTGCGAACCCCAGGGTTAGCTGTCCAAGAAACAGAAATTAATTTCCAATACGTTGGTCATCGTGGACTAGTCCTCAAGTTCCCGCGCCTGCCTTGCATGGGTAACTGAGGAGGAGATGCACCCCGAATAGATCCTGTTGATCCTGCAGTCGACGGTCGTGGTCTCGGTCCCAGAAGTAAGCCAACCCGGAACGACCCGGGTGGTGTGGTTGCGGTCCCAGGTCCGCTTCTAGGAATAGTGCTGGTGGGCGATGACGTTTGTGGAATTATGAGTGTACTGGGTGAGAGGGGACTAAGCGGCGACAATTGCATGCCAAGGACACGTTGCACGATGTACGGAGGTGGTGGAGTGTATGTGGGTGGGCTAGTTTGAGAACCATCGCGATGAGGTAGTGGGGGATGTGGTGGAAGAGCGGAAGAGACGCTAGCCCGTTGGGAATCAAGACCTGCGTAATCAGAGAAGCTGTGCCTAAAGTAGATGTCGGAAACAGAGAATGGGACGCTCTCTGTAGGGGAATTGGCAGCAGAGGCAGCAAGCTCGGGTGGTGAAATCTGGGGAACTTGCAGATACCCTAGTGTGGGGCGGCGTTCAGCAACATCGCCAGCAGGAGGGGGCGAGGGAGGGACTGCATCCGTCGGTGACGGGATTGTTACAGGGAATGGGAAAGGTGAAGATCTTTGGGTGTGCGTTGTCGGGTCAGATGGAACTGTGCGATCACCTGAGTTGTCCGAAGGCTGAGAACCACCAGATGCAGTCGAGGGTGCATCTGGCTTGGGAGCAGTATCGTCTCGCGATCGTTCTATCCTTACCACCTTGATGGAGGTATTCTCGCTCCATGTTGAAACCTCCCTAGGGCCATGGCCGGCCTCTGCAGGCGTAGAACTGGGTGTAGTCTTCGAATGTGGCTGTAAAGAGGCATGCGAAGACGTGAAGTCTAGGAAGGAATATGTTCCTGAATCAAGCGCTGTCTCGCTGGGTGGATGAACGGAACCAGAGTCATGCAGTACCACGGGTACGGACTCGGGGCCCGAGGAACTTGACGTCTCTTGTCTATCCATGTAACCCTTTCTCCCATCTTCCCGATGAGCCTTCCAGTAAAGTTTAGTGCGCACTTTTGACCATGTGCTACCAACACTCCCAGTAGTCCCCCTCGAATTGCGGGTATCCCTACGGTTTCCAATAATAGCAGACACGTCCACCCGAAATGGGCTTGTGTCTCGCACATTAAGAAACCGACCTTGCTGGCTAGCGCGCGACCGTTTGGTGGTTCCCAGACCATCGTCGGGCTTTGAGGGTATTGGCTGAGTTGCCAGGGCTTCGGATGTCCTGGGGCTCAAAGAAAGCACGGCAGCAAGTGTTTCTTCTTGACGTGAAGTGTGTGATGTAAGTGTTTTGACATCGGCATCGTCATCGACAGACTCCGCTGAAACCACACGCAATTCTGGAAGTGAGATGGCACGTGCGTCTTTATAGCAACGGGTGTAATCGAAAGAAGGGGGAGCACGTGCGACGGGATTGTACCACCCTGGGGCCAGTTTTTCCGATTCTGGTGCTTGCGGTAGATCTTCGGTCAGGGTGAACATCGAAAATCGTTTCTCGTCGCGATCATACTGGGGTGTCATTGGGTGAAACTCTGGGGGCGCCCGGCTCCCGTTGAGCGATTTTCCGCTGGAGCCGCTTCCCAGCTTACCCTTGCGATAGGCAAAAGGGAACCCACGACGTACACCTAGACCGAAACCGTAGCCTTTGCTGGTGCTGAGACTCGTAGACTCCAACTCTTCACGAGAGGACGGGGTTGTGTCAATGACGCATCCAATGTCGGCTCCGACCTCGTTAGACCGCTTTCTTACCCCACGCAGGAAAGTGGGCTGATTGCGGGCACTAGCGTTGCGCCGAATCCGCACCAAGCAGGCAAGATACAAGATGCCCACGATCACCAAGAACAAAACAGCAGCCAGCGCGACCGCTGCAATAGTTCCTGCAGGGATGGAAGTACTTCTAGACAAACTAGTGGGACTCCTTCACGACAGACGAATCAGATCCAGTTCAACTGCTTCTGAAATGACATACGTTGTGGAGTTTGGGAAGTAAGTGATATTCAGACCTCCTACACGCAAAGCGAGAGTGCGATTTTGTTGGTTGACCACCGTAACACGATGGGAAACATTGGGAAGGAGATCGGTCGCGTAGAATAGCAAGGTGTCCGAGTTATTATACGAGGAAAGTGCAGATAGGCTGGTAGTGGTATTGTCTATGGTCACAGAAAAGTTTCCAGAGTACGAGGAGGTGAGCCCGTAAATCGTGATTGCAAATCCTAGGACAAGATCTAACACGGTCGGTGGACGAAAGAAGTGGCTACTTACCTGTAAATGTGGTCGTTACATGATCCCCGGCGGAGTTGGACATGTGCATGGCGTTTCCGGAGCTATCCTTTAGATAGGTCCACGAACCCATGTAAGCGATGTCAGAGTCATCGATCGTCTGGGAAGTAGCCGTGGTACTAATCGAGTCGATCGTCATACGCTTGACACCCCATATACCGACGATCGGGAAACACTTACTTGATAAGACTTGGAGGAGATGCATATGTGACGCGTGCCTTATCAAACGTAAGGAAGGCGTCAGGAGAGGACGTGTTCGTGATGATAGTCGTAAGCAGCAGCGAGTGGTTCGCGTTTGGCAGATCGTTAAGGGAAGCAAGGACAGTGTTGGCAGGGTCAGCTAAATAAGCAGACGGGATCCCATCGAGGGAAATGTTGTAGAGAGCATTGCTGACAGCACCTAGGAGGTCGATGCTTGTGCCTGTGTTACGGAGGACGGTCGGGGGGGATGAAGAGAGATGGATCAAAGAGTGTGCGACATACCGGTCCAGTTGACCATCAAGCTCGCGCCATCGAGAGAGGTATAGTGATAGCTGGTACCCACGCCGACCTCGCCGGGACTGGTGGCCGCGCCGGACACGGTGTACAAGAGCTGCCAGCCTGCCGTGACATTGGGGCTGGGTTCGAGGTTGGCGAAGGGAAAGTAGGCGATTTCAGGGGAGTCGTCGTCGATGTCGAACTGGTACAGACTCTGTGCCATTCATCCAGCGCCTTGTGGGGGGGTAAAAGGAAGAGAAGGAGTGAGAAATAAAGAAACGGAAAGACGCTCAGGCTGCCAAGGTCGGCTGCCTCGAGCCTGTTAAGAAATAGCACACTAACCTTGACCGACTTGTCTCCATATCAACATCCGTTCCCAACCGGCGCCGCAGATCTGAGACCTGGCCTTTTTGTCAAATACCGCAACCATTCCGACCCTCTCGCTGTCGGGTATGTGCTAGCGAGTTACCATCAGCACAAACCAGTGCTCCGTCTCTCTCACGGCGACTCTCGGTCTAGCTATGTACTGACACAGTCTCGTTACAGGTATAATAATGTTACACGCGTTACCCCCTCCTGGGACGCACCTGTTTCTGTCGGACATTTTGAGCCATATCCGTTCAGCCGCACCCGGCTTTCCTTTGGATCCCGTTATCGTTCAGGTGCTCCTTCTCTGCATTATTTCAGGCGACAAGAACCTCATCCTGCGCACTCGTGACGAGGATGTCTCCATCGTATCCAAACTTACAACCCTGGTAGGCTCGCCCTCATTCCTTACCTCTGACACGTCAAGCCAACCAGTTCCCATGATTCGCGCCCGTGAATACACACGGTGTTTCATTCCAGGCCCTGAGCACAATATTTGGTTACAATACTCATAGACTGAAATGCCATTCCCATACTGCCAATCAATCTCCCCCCGATTTTCTTCGTTCGCTCTTCTTCGCCGCTTCGACCGTCACGGCCCCAATAGATAATAATCTCGGCGGTCCCCATAAACATAGGCACAGGCGTGTTTCCATCTCCCGTAATTCAGCCTGCAAGTCACCTACAGTCACCTCATCCTCCATTAGCACAGCACCTAGTTCTATATCCCGTTCAACCTCCCGTCCAATCGAATTCAAGTCATCGATCACTACCCTTGGTCGACCGCAGTCAGACTCCGAGGATGCCGATGCACACCCGTCTCAAGCCTATTCGCACCGTCCAAGTCTCCACCCTGCCAGTGCACAAGGGGATTCGTCCATCGCGACCCTTGCTTCCACCGTAAAGACTCGTTTCAGGAACATACACCCGGGCAGTACCGAGGCTTTGAGATTGCCTTCTGCAGTGGTTGTATCAGGTCTCGAGCTTGCAAGCCTCCCTTCTCAAAAAGCGGTCCTACGAACTCTTGCGGAACGAAAAATCATCGTGTCAGATGGTGGGACACTTGGGCATGATCAAGACGGTCTGACACTCAAATTGCCTGATGGATTTTTCATGGTGTATGTGTGTCGATCTGACCCACGGGAGAGACCTCCGATATACAAGAGTCTCGTATGCATTCCCACCCTTTATGGAAAAAAATTCCTGGCCAATGACCATTTGTTTGACAGCTCGATAGGTTCGCCATGAGTTCTTCAGTCGATGTCGGTGCGCAGACCCGCGTGGCATTGCGCCAATTTCGGCCCCCTTCATCTCCTTCTACAACACCTCCGTTACTGCACAATTCTGTCCCCTCCGCGGCTTTCCCCACGCCAAATTCTTTTGGCTCTTTACCTGGTCCGCCCACACCAGCAGAGCTTTTAGCCAGTCCGGTGATTCCTTTTGCTTTCGTACAGCAACTCAAACACCTTTGCGCGACTCAAGCGCACATACGGCCCCCGCTCAACATTTATCTTGCTGATTTGTTCAGTGCAACACGACACTATGGGCCATTGGATAGCATGATGCTTACGGCACGTGCACGTCAAGATGCAGAAGCTCTTGTGCGGGCGTGCCGAGTACTCGGTACAGACCCCACTGGCGCCGAACTGATCAGAGAGCATGCTGAAAAGTTCCGCGAGACGGACAACACCTCTACTTATCCACACTCACACCCGGGCATGGAAAGCACGTCTTCCGACGCCCTCATAGACGGGTTGGATGGTCCGGAGACGTACGACCAATCTGGGAGCACAAAATCCCCAACCATAGAACCACCGAAATTGGATGTGTCAGAGGCGGATATAGCGAGGATGTTCCCGAGGATCGTGTCTCATCGAATTCGTGTCCGAGACTCGCCATTCGATGAAATATTGAGCAGCGCCGTTTGTGGGGCGATCAGAACCCCTGGTAACGAACCTCAGGATGAGAAGGAGATGTCGGTTCAATGGGAACGAGAGACTGTCAAGGACATCCTTGTGCATATTCTGTCCGAAGTCTAACGCTTTTTTATTTGTGTCGTCGGCGGCGCGAGCCTGCTGCAAAGTTGGTGTAGGTCAGAAGCTACCGTCTGAATGATCCATTGTAATCGTAACCTTGTTTGAGTTGTCGAGTATTACGAACCATGACGAACGGACACCCATCGTTTCAAGCAGGTCCCTCGCAAGCGTCTACGGCGCCTAGCGCGTCAGAGACAAGATCGCAGCAGCCGTTTCAGAGTTCTGTCCCGCCAAATGCTCAAGCTGGCCCTTCACTACCACCCGCCTCACAGCAACCCGTGCAGTATACTCAGGCCCACCTCACTCAACAACCACAGCCCCAAACGACGACACAAGGCCAGCAAAATGTATCACAAGCGCAAACTTACTACATGGGTTACCCGCCTGGGGCCTGGCAGAACGCATGGCAGCTCTCCGGGTACTCATACGCGTCTGGGAGCTCACCCTATCAGCAGACACAGTACCCACAAATGCCATACGCGCAATACCAACAGTACCAACCACAAGTGGTCGCTCGCCAGCGTACGAAACCGCCGCCGAAGCCGCGCACCCCCACCCCCGAGCCTATGTACAGACATTGGGACGAAGTCATACGCGCCTTCCTGAAAAATGTGGGTTTGACACAGGCTTTGAGGGGATTCGAGGACGACATGGTCGTTTTGAACGCCGATTGGGAGAGAAAGAGTGTCCCTGGCGCGATTGGTGAAATGGTTCGCGATTTGATGGTGCGGAGCGTACGCTTTTCTGTAATCAAGCTTTGGGTTCATCTTCTTGGGACAGTTGTTGGGCAAATTCAAAGAAGGCGAAGAACCAGAGGAACGTCCGCTCGAAGAACGAAGGCTTGACTATATTCAACTCAGTACCGGCGCTGAACCTCAGTCTCAGTCTACGGTAAGGCTTAGAATCGCTTGTCTTCGATTCCCTTCGTTGAATAACGCGTCTCGAGATCACGAAAGCTATATCACAATTTCTTGCCGAAAATCGCGCAAAGAATGACGCGTCAAATCGCGCCGAGTTTCTTGAATCATTGGCACAGAAACGACGACGACTCAACATTGATCCCGAGAGTTCCGAACACATCCCATCGTGCGCAAGAACAGACGCAAAACCCCTTGACAGAGATTCGCAAATGAAGTATGACATAGCAAAGAATGAAGACGGACCCTTGAGGAGGACAGTGAAAGATCCGGATGGAAAACAAGCCCAGGGGAAAGAGAAGTTTTGCGCCCTCTCAGACGATACACCAAGTGATCTCCATCCAGCAATAAATGAGAGGCTGAAGAACATTGAGTCGCATGTTGCAATACGCTACGGTAAAGCCTCCTATCCTTTTTAGAAGTACCTCCCTTGATGGCCCGCGAAAAGTTCCTGCACCACCGCGTACATTGCTTTCACGCCTACAGTTTCTAGAAGACCATATCATACAACTAGAGAAAGAGTATCCCCCGTGGGCAGCGTTACATTTCAACCAACCTAATCGCGGAGTGAGTAGCTATAAAAATATTTTTTCCTATTACCTGACAGCAATATCAGTGGCCGCCGCCACCGCGCCAGACACCTATCATAGTTCCCTCACATCTCATTGCGAAGGAAACTTCCGTTGAACGCAGTGCAACCCCCATCACCGCTGTCACCCCTGCCGATGGAGTCGGTGGCGCAGCGACCAAAGGGAAGAACAAGAATAAATCGAGCTTGCACCGAGCCGTTATGGAGAAACTCGAGGTACAAAAAGCAATGAGCGACCTGGCAGGGACACATAGGGCTGGATGAGATTCTCGCAAGAAGACAATCCTACTCCGATCCTATTGCATTACTGATGGGATGGTCGTCAACTGGCGCACATGCCCCCTGTGATGATGACAGCGCCATTTTTTGCCATCGAGAGGGCCGCAGTTTCGGACCCGCCACAACTTTCCGTCACCGTTTTAAATTGCGATCAGACTATCTAATGGGAACTTTGTACTCCACAGGCACATGTTACTCCTGAATTTTATACATGGATGCACCATGCTTTTATTACTTGAGGCTGCGCTAGCGGATTGGCGCCAGGCTAGTCATATGGCACTGATGAAGGGACAGGGGAAGTATCTATACAATTCAAATGGACCTTGTTCAGACAAGGTGATAGGAACGTTATCACCCAACGAGGGCCATTCAGTTTGGGTAATTGGTTGGCCAGTGGGAACTTTCAACCTGTTTTACTAAGTGAAACTCAGGGCTTGCCTCGTCCGAAGATGCTGCCTTGTCCGAAGGTGCGATAGAGCTAAAGAATGTCGTATCTTCCGTTGATCCTCTTCCAACATCCGCATTATGGTGCAGGCATAGTCGCAATTGCTGAATAGTGTTGGTATTGCGGGTCATCCGAGGATTGGCCGCAATTCTACAAGTTTAGCGAATATGTGGAAGTGTATCCTCTGGTGCCACGTCAGGAGTTTTGTGGGTGATTGCTGACACCTGTTTCAGTGATCCCCATTATATTGTCATGCACAATCTTCGTTACTGGCCGCCTGGCGTCGGTCGAGCCTTGGGTACCCCAAATGGCGCTTCCTTCAGTCGGATGATGTCTTTTCGCGTTGGTGACACCGGGGTCTCGCGAGTATTCATTTACCTTGATCCTCTCTCTGCAATGTTGTCATCTGTAGGTCTAGCCACGTCTTGTCGTCATGCCATCGCCACTAGAACTCGCCAAGGTCTGTGATGTGTCCATCAACGTATCATTCGCTTTGTGGTCGCCGCTGCCCCTTTTCGAAAGCTGTCTTCCACGTCATGGGTGCGTGTGTATTAAACGTACACTCTGTGTCAGTGATCGGTGACCTTGTCTTTCCCGTCTTCAAGCGGACTCAGTTGAATGGGAACACTCAATGAACGTGCAGAGGGTGGCCGTATGGTCATTTGCAAGCAAGCATCGGAAAATGGCCAGCCCACGATCTTTTCCGTCACCCATCATTGTTGACACAAGAAAAATATTTCATCGGTTTGGGCATCGCATCCACAAAATACTGACCCGATACTCAGGCCAAGTTTGTCTTTTTTTTTGATCGGGGACGGATATGTTACGATGTCCTGTCCTCCATTTCCCAATGGTCCATAGATCTTGGAATAGATTCCGAGGCAAGTGAACCTCGCGCCAGGTGACAAGGAAGCACACACGAAGAGAATACTAGAGAACTGGACCACCGAGCTAGCATCAACTAGCATCTTATCATCATGCCGTGCGTTCTTCTTCATTACAATCGCATCCGGAATTTAATTAAATGACCGTATACATGTACCTACACTTCAACCAACCTAGATAATCATTGAGACGACGTGGTTGCGATGGTGCGCCGCCCATTGGCTGACGACACAGATGGCAACTACCTCCGCGCTATGCTCCCACCTATCACGGTTACCCCACATTTTCATCACGGAGAGAGGCACCCATCAGACGCTGTATAGCCCCGATACCACCGCTCGGCTCGGCGATGACAAAGTCACTGAAGCTGCCCCGCGGTGACCAACGGAGGCACGACAATAAACCGTCGTCGGGCCTACCATCGTGCCGTGATGGAACAACACGAGGTGCAGGGGCACGGGGTTGATGAGACTCACAGAAAACCTGACTCCAGTACAACCGACCAATTTTTATGCAAGTAAATTCGCAAGACGGACGTCGACGGTCGACCGGCGTTGACGACCTCGTGACAATCTACTATGTAAGTAGTACTATATCACGAGGGCCGCAGTTTCGGTCCCGTCATGTCGTCCGGTCGCCAAGACTGCCGTTGGCACATCCATTGCCACTCGGATCGTCGATTTGTCATCTGTGCCAACCAGTTGAATCCTTCAAGTTCAATAATAGAGCAGCACAGGAAATGACAAGATTTACCATTACAATAGGTTCGAGGCGCAGTCAATGAGACATGCATTTTTCTGCCCTACCTACACATCTGGTGACCACCACATCCCTAAACGCGTTAATGTTGTCTGATAACTCACCCTCGATCAATGAGGTACATATCATCAAAGTACGCTCAGGCTTGGGACCCAAATAGATCGTAGTTATGGCTACCATCTTCGATCCTTCACAAAGTGGGGATATATTCGGGCACAGCTAAACTGAGCGATTTCGGACCCAGGAGAGCAGGTCCAACTTGAGGGATTGGACGGCGGCACATTTCTTCCGATCCTGATTTGCACACGGGTCTTGACAAAGGCATACACGCTCGGTGTCGTGAGACCGGAACACCGTCAATGGGAGAATATCGATGTGCTCAAGTGCACGACATAGCGGTGAATCCTCGGGATAAGACCACGACCCCTTCGAGTCGGATAGATCATCGCACTGACCCGTAATCTCATGGAGTGGAATGTCGTTGAACCCAGTACTTTGAACAATCGCATCTAGATCTTCCCATTGACTGTACGAGAACTCGTAAAGTGGCAATCATTCGACTGATATGCCACCTGAGTACATGAATTTCTCCTGTATGACACTGAGACATGTCATCTTTCGATGCCATGGAACTTCAAGCTCAATACTGTAAATTTTGGCGGTTAACCATACTCACTATGGTTGACGATGCCAAGGTGAAGACGATCCACTGCGGGTTGTGACCCAGAGACGCTGGCTAGCAAACGATAGACAGCCAAGCATTCACCAAGATCAAATTCCTGGACCCGTAGTAAGGTTCAGGCTTTTTGGGATAAGGATATTCAGGTGCTCGAGAGGCGGTGGACTGTCCTCGGGAATCTTGTACAGATCCAGGGAGCTTTTATTGGTCGCAATCTTTCGAGCTATCAGCTCCCTCAAGTTGTGAATATCCTCATCAACCGAGACTTTGAATCTCGTCGACACAGCAGCTGAGAGATTGACTGGACTTCCAATATGTGGGGTATGAGGTCAACATAGGGGAAGCAAAACATTGATTCATTTCGTTCGGTCAAGCCTGAGTCCGCTGTTGCAGGTTTCCACGAACACGAGTCGCTTATAAATTGTTCGTAGATTCAGCGACGAAATATACAAGATTTACCATCACAGGGCGTAGCATCTACAATCGCGTCCCTAAACGTGTAAATGTTGTACCGTACACCCATCCTCAAACGAGGGAACACTCACTATGACTATCGTCTTCGATTCTTCACAAAGTCCTTTTTCGTGGCGTAGACACAGCTGAACTGAGCGACTTTGGACCTAAACCAAGGGAGCATGTCGGGTTCGATATTTGGACACCCGTCCACCTTGAGGGATTCAACAACGGCACATTTCTCCTCCGACGCGACGGATTCGGACGCGTGGTGCGCGCGAGTCTTGATAAAGGCATACACGCTCGAGGTCGTGATGTCGGAACATCTGGAGACGTCCACATGCTTGAGCGCACGACAAGGTAGTATGTGTTGTGAATCGACCGTCTTTGGGGTCAGAAACTGGAACATCACGTTCACGACTCCCTCGATGGCATTGACCTGTAACGTCTCGAGGTTGGGTGCAAAGAGGAGAAGCGTTGGGAGGGTGGATGGACTCAAACTACATTGGGTGACACGAAGGTCGACAAGGGAAGGGGAGGAAGCGATATGAAATAAAGCCACGTCTGCCATCATGGCAGATTGTAGGCTAAAGCGTGTGATCGATGGTGCAGAGATAATACGCAGGAGAAAGAAGGGATCGGTAACACGTCGACATTCAATGGTTTTGAGATTGTCCATACGCGTAGAGTCACCATGGGCAAATTCGGCAGTCCACATGGTCGCGCAATCGAAGACGAATTTCTCGAGTGATGGATTGGCTGTGAACACCAACGCGGAAAAACGATCGACAACCCCATCGATGTGCAACTCCTTGAGTTGCTGTATCCGTTCCCACCACTCGTCCATCATGTAAACAGTTCCACTCAAGCGAAGAATCTTGAGCTTCCAGTTAGGTCCAGAGAGACAACAAGACAGCTGATCAGCGGGCACACAGTCGAACAGGGTCAGCTCGTCAAGATTCGAGAACGCATGTGGCAGGGAAATATCGGAGAGCATGTCATATAGTTCAATGAATGCCCTACCAGAAATACGAAGGCTCGAAAGATTGTCCCAGGATAAATCGGGCAGCTGAGCAAAAACAGCGGCTGCAACCAAGTCTGGTACGGTAACCGAAATGCGAGCAATGCGGTTCTTGGCACGCTCTTTCCACAGTTTTGCTTTTTGCAGGGGGTATTTCTTAGTTAATACGAGCGTTTGCCATGCAGAGGGTGTGTCGATGAGAATTCGTCGCCAATGTCCACAGACGTGAGATAGCTTGAGAGCCCAGGTATGATCATCGTCAATAATCATGCTAAAAATCTCCACGAGGGTTTCCACTGGCAGGGTTCCCAAAAGGTACGAGGTTCGGGCAACCTGCGATAGCCGCTCCTTTTCAGCAGCTGCCTGTGCAGCGATAGCCTTCTCTCGTAGTTGTATCAGTGGAGTGCGCCGTTGAACATCCTCTGGCCGTAGAAAACTCAGGGCATGGTCAACCATCTGGATGGCAGAGCCATGTTTCCCGAGAAGTTCGAAGAGGCGAGCGGAACGAGCGTAACCCTGCCACTTGTTGGGCGCGAGGTCAATGACGTGCTTTGAGTCGCGAAGAGCAGCTTTTATGTTGCCGAGTTTTTCGTGTACCGCCGCCCGCGAATCGTAGATGATGAAAGTGCTATTCTCGAGCTCAACAGCCTGTTGGGTCTGTTATACAACGACCACAAGGCGAACGCCAAAACCTGCCTGGTTCATGTGAGTGAGTGCTTCGTCAAAGTCGCCACGCTTGAAGCAAGCAACTCCCTTGTCGAAAATAGACTTCCAGGACATGAATACGGTCACGGTGTAGAACAGTGAGGGGTCGCTATTAACGCGTTGTCAGATCTCGACCCACTGTGTCTGCAGGTCCAAGGCGGAAGGTGATCGGATGCAGGGAGAGAACGACCTACACCAGGACCTCTGCCACCAGTGCTGCTGCTTATCATCTACGACGATGAACTTGCGCAAAGTAGAGGTATGCCCCTTCTCAACACTTGGTAGCACCCATGGCACGAATCACCACCTTCTGTGCACACAACCAGTTCGGCGACCTTTTCAAACTCGCCTCATGCAACCTCCTTAACATACCAGAGAACTACCACATGAGGTATTGTGAGCTTCCCCATTGGTGTGGGCGACACAACCTCTCCAACTGACGAGCAGGGGAATACTCGATACTCAACTGGCCAGAATTATCCTTTTTGGCCGAGAACGAGAAGGGACAGGTAGTGGGATATGTCCTGTCGTCAATGTGCGTCATCGTTTTCTGCTGCATCCCGCAGGTCCTAATGGACGACAGAGAGCTCGAGGAGGAGGACCCTTATGCGAGAATTGGCTACATCAATTCATTGTCTGTTCTCCGAGCATACAGAAGGCTCGGTATTGCTCAAAAACTTATGAATTTGACCAGTGCGTCCTTACGCTGGTCAGCGGTCTAAACCCCACGTCAATCTGGGGATTCTAGAGGATGCCATGTTGCGTGACAATGTCGCCATTGAATACATCCAGCTGCACGTCCGAAAGTCGAACGGACCTGCACTATCGTTGTATCACAAGCTTGGTTACGAATACCATCACGCCGACGTGAAATACTGTGGGTCTCTGTGGTTACATGCAAGCTATTCGTCCAAGTCACATGCATTCTACAGATTCTGATGGCGAAGATGCATTAATAATGCGGCTCCCTGTCCCATCTAGGGATCCAGAGCACCAAGGGAGACCGAGGTCTGTTTATGACGTTTTGTTCTGCCTCCTTTTACTGACCTGGACGATGTAGCTCGGATACGCAACGACGCGAACGAAAGACGTGGATCACAAACTTGTGGCATTTCATACATGGCAGACTACACCGATTGGCAGAAGCGACCATATATCTTCTTCGAAGAAGGAATTCGCTCCCATGACCATCCCTTCCGTGGTTCCTCCCTTCGTTTTATCTATATCTGCCATAACTTGAGTTTAGACGGGAATAATAACGATTACAATAGCAGGTGGAAGGCATGAAAAGTGAGATGAGGTGTATCCACTACTTTTGGTAGTGCAAACCTGCGCCGGAGTGCTCCAAACAACCTGTAACACTTTCATAAAACACCAACCTATTCGTCTCACCATTGAAAGACCCAGGTCAGAATGATTCTCGATGTGCGTAAGTGATCAGCGTCGGGAAGTGGCCGGATTGTCCAGTGGCATGGATCCATCACCTAGAAGAAACGCCAACAAATGAAATGTGCCAGCTGGACATGGAGATTGAATGTTCTTTCCTTGTCCTTGAACTGACCGGACCGAGTGGAGTCGAGCGGGATAGAAAATCACCGAGGGAACCTGGCGCGTGGCCAAACCTCCGAGTCGAAGCGAAGGAGAATGAGCTCGTTGAGCTCGTGAACTGGCTGTAGCACCGAATGGCTTGCGAGGCGGCTGAACCGCAATTACGTCTCGATCGAGAACAATAGCCTTGCTGTGATTCTCCACCAGCTCAAGCCGCTCATCCGCTGAAGATTGTACGGGTTGATCAATGATACTGACCGTTTGAGGCGGCACCGAGTGCCACTGACAGTACTTGTTCAAATCTTCCCTTGTGACAGGACCGAGAAACGATCATAAAATAGGGCTGTGTCGTTCAGTTCCAGTGGTCAAGCCAGGGAAATGACTATCCAAATGGCTTGGTCGGTCTTTCTTCAGTCGCGAACGATAGCTTCGCCGCCGGATAAAGCTCCGGTCACCTCAAGGTTTGCCAATGCGTGGAGAAAAATTGCCAGGTTGACCGAAGAGAGGTCCAAAGAGGGTAACCAGCAGGAAAAATTTCCGTGCCTTGTGGTGGAATTTGTGGTCTCGTCTCCTTCCTGAAAAAGTTTGGTGAGGCCCTCTGCCCTCGACGCGACTGTTCAACCGTTTTGGCACGTTATTCCACTGGCGTCCCCATTGCAGGAGGAGAATTTTGATTTTCCGATTCGCCGTAGGCCAGGTGATGGCAATCTCAAGTCCCATGGTCCATGATGTGGTGGTGTGGATACGGACTGTGCAAGTCCTTTGGTTCGTCTGTTCGAACCGCTATCGTTACTAGGCGAGTTGCCGCTGACAGTGTAGTCAAGGTTTGAGCGAACAAAGCAGCCTGAAGGCGTCAAATTAGATGAAGATCGCGTGTGATCTTGGCAGCGCTTGTCAGATAACATCCATGAACTTTGTCCTTTCACCAAAGATCATCTACGGGACAGCATGGTGAGCCTTTCTCCACGTATCCTCGTCGTTTATCGTAGCAGACGTGGTCCTAGGAAAGGAGAGCGTACGGCCCACCTCGTCGTCAACGCGTTCCTACAGGGATTTCGTGCCGCTGATACGGGTGAGTCCATTTGTGGTACTACCGTTCATACACCCTGCCTCAGGGGCTTTGACGCTCGTCCACGCAGCCTGTCAACCCAAGCACTACAGGTGCACTCTGATGTGTTCGTCGGCCGATCCCACGTTTGACCCTCGCTCTCCACAGGGAGGATCTCGTCGGTGAAGCGCTCGACATCTTGCAGAAAAAGCATGACATAAAGCGCGACGAGATCTACATCCAGACAAAGTGCATACTCGATCTCCTTCAGAGTCCACCTCCCATCGCGTGTTGACATGTTCCGTGCACCGTAGGTTCACGCCGATCGGGGGACAGGACCTCAGCAAGCCGATCCCTTACAACGTCAACGATGCTGTCAAGGACCAGATCGCGTCGTCTCTGCGGGCGTCCTTGCGCAACCTGAGGACGTCTTATATCGACTCTTATCTCCTTCATTCGCCCCTGAGGACAATGCAGGCGACCTTGGATGCATGGCGCGCGCTTATCGCCGCCCAGGATGCAGGGACCGTACACAAGATTGGCGTCAGCAACGTCTACGACGTTCGTACTCTCGCAGTCTTAGGAGAGCTAAGGAAGGTGCAAGTCGTGCAGAATCGGTGGTACGAGGGAAACATGTGGGACCCTGATGTGTGGAGGTATTGCAAAGACCACGGGATTGAATATCAGTCCGTACTATTGTCGCCTCTGCTGGCGCCAGCATTTGACGAAAGACGTAGATCTTTCTGGACGCTGTCTGGTTCAATGACCTTGCTCACCCATCCGGCTGTCGTAACCATTGCTGGTCGACTGGACGTTACACCTGCCCAGGTTATCTTCAAACTTGCTCAACTTCAGAACATCATACCGTTGACAGGGACCACCAACGAACTGCACATGCAGCAAGACCTTGCGGCGGAAAGAATCGCATTTAGGGAAGACGTAGAGGGTGAGGTACAAAACATCACCAAGTTCATTTGGAGGAGATAAATGCAGTGACTCGTGTGTTCGTACCCAGTCAGAGAGATGTTGTTATCCGGTGTATTATGCAGCAACAACCAAATGCGAAATGTTTATTCTATTCGTGCGCCCTGGGATATCGTCGTTGAAGCTGCTCTATCGACCATGCTTGTAGACTGGCAGCGTCCGACAGTATTTTTGTCACTGCACGCTCGTCGCCCAAGAACCGCGCGTGCAATCGTTCGACCTGCACCGCGAAACGAATATCACGCGCAGTGAGACCTGGCACCTTGATCGGTTGTGCATCCGAGTTTACACGCTGGTGCGCCACATGCGTATGAGTGGAAACATAAACATGGGCATAATCGATAGTGACACGCGCGTGGTGCTGACAATTTGTCAATGCGGGCAACACTCGCGCACCGTGCGCTACTTACGTTTTCTTCGTCCTGAATGTCCGCGAGCGCGTCAAAGAACTCGACCGCTGACCGGAAATTCTTAAAGTTAAAGAGTTTGTTCAACGAGAACACCTGGAGATCGTCCAGGGCATCCCCAACACGACCGACATGCCAGTGACATAACAGCAGCGGTCGCACGAGGGTCTCGAGATCTTCGTGGTCGAGATGAAACGTGCGCTTCTTGGTGGGTATGCGGGCGACGTCGGGTAACACAAGCACCATCTTTTGAACGTCCGACGAGTCTGGGAACGTTGGATGAGCCCAAAGCTCGAGTTCGCTGTATGCGGCAGCGCTCGTCTATATAGACATATGACCCACTTTTTGAGCGCGTCACCTTCGGAAGCGAGTGATGTGATCAGTAAACTCTTGCTTCCCTAACGCGTTGGCTTACCACGTCGTCCAGCGTACCCGCTGCGTAGCATGCCTTCCCATCCATCCGGGACGAAGATGTGAAAATTGACCGATTGCTGGGTGTTGCTTGGGTACACGTTGATGGCGGCTTTCCAGAGCTAGTCAGACGAGCGAAAAGCCAGTACCGATGAGCATGCTGGATAGTTCTAGTTGTCAGTCTGAACATCCGGTACGGAGTTGAATATAACCCCAGGCACAACTTGTTCCCGCGATTTGGGGGGTGTAAATAGATGAAACATGTTGAACACACTGCCAACCGTCACACTGCAGCGTATAACTTTGATGATTCTAGGCTGCTTTGGACACCTGTGGGCCCTGGAAATGCAACCTGCGAGAGGCTGAGGTGGGAAATCAACATGAAGAGGGGGTTGAAGCTAAGTGCGTATGTAGTATGATCCCAACATCCCCGTTCTCACCTTCTGAATGGTGACATCTGAAGCTGAAGCCCGTGCTAGCAGGCGGACTACAATGACCTACACGAGTACTCCGTGTCCACTTACAACTTCTGGCTAGATTTGTGGGATTTCATGGGTATCATAGCTTCTGTTCTCCCTCGGCCAGACCAGGTACCATGCCCTCGACAACCTCTATCCTCGAGAACAGGTTCTGACACCTGCGAAAGATAATCGTACCAGACGCTATCCCTGAGCGTCCATCTTGGTTCCCTGGCACGCGTCTCAACTATGCAGAGAATCTGCTCTGGAGGGATGGTTGCTGGTAAGCCCAAACCAACTACTATTCTAATCATTGGGCGTTCGAACTCGTGATATTTAATATCGAACAGCTATCATCACAAACCGGCGTCGTGATTGCTCTCGCTGCTGCCTCTATCAGTCCCATATTTTCCGCTGCGACAACAGATATGGGTGTTTCTGGAATCCTCGATAGATACCGCCAAATTCGTCCAAAGATCCTCTTCGCTTCCTCTGAGACAGTTTATGTCAGAAAGACTACCAACACTACTGGGAAGATTGCAGACATACAGAGTGACTTGAGGTTGGGCGGATATGGGCTAGAGAAGGCAGTCGTGTTGCGAAGCGACAAGGCCAGAAACCTGGTGCACGTCCCTAACTGGTAAGTTCCATGGTTTTTTTAGCAGATTGATATTACTATCAATGAATTTTTGGCCCCGATATCTAGGGCTGAGGATTTCCCATAAACATTTGAACAGCTCCCTTTTGATCACCCTTTGTACATACTCTATTCTTCGGGGACCAGTGGTCCCCCAAAATGCATCGTACATGCTGCTGGGGTGAGTCTTAACCTCACCAATGTCAATTCACTGGGTTCAGACCAGCTCTTTACTGGCGTTTTATAGGGTGCGCTCATGAATAGTAAGGACTGCAATATAGCCTTTGGGATATTACCAACTGACGAATATTCAACTGTATGTAAACGAACGCTTTCATTTACGATTTGTGATCTCATTTGGATCGCACACTGCGTGGGTGATATGGCCATTCATGCTCTCTGGCCTCGCGTGTGGCGCTCGCATTCTACTGTACGAGGGTTCTCTGTTTTACCCTGATGTGAGGGAATACCTGAAGTTCGTCGATTGGGCCGGGTGAGGTGTCCCTGCACATTCAGATTACAATTACCTTACATCGATCATGTTAGGGTGACTGTTCTTGGTACCTCACCGCGATTCCCTTCGGAGCTGCAGGCACGTAAGATTGACCCATTTTCCATCACTTCGCCGTCTGTACCCTTCTCTGGCCTTCGCGAAATATCTGTGACAGGCTCGGTGTTGACGGCTCAACTCATGGCCTGGACTCACAAGGCTTTCGGAGGGAAAGCACATTGCCAACTCGAACGGAGGTACAGACGTGTTTTGCGATTGTTAGTTTTCTGATTTCTGTACTTGCGGATCACATATTGACCTCCACGAATGGTGCAGTCGTTGTAGGAGTACTCTCGCTTCCTGTCTATGCCGGTGGTGGGTCCATTTTCATGTTGAACTCCACAACAGAACTTCAAGGCCCGTCTCTCGGCACGGCAGTCTCCGTATATTCCCCGTCTGGTCAACCCATTCCTGCCAGTTCTTGCGTACCCGGAGAGCTCGTCATCACGCGCCCACATCCCTCAGTTCCTCTGTACTTCCTGAACGACACACCCCCACACGACAAATTCCTCTCGGCTTACTTTCCGCTCTTTCCCACCTGGCCATGACGGCGTTTTCCAGTATGGCGACATGGTGATTTTTTTTGTCGTCCGTAACCCTGCCACAGGTGGATTCGTCTTTCTAGGACGAAACGACGGGGTCCTCAATCCAAGCGGTGTTCGGTTTGGAAGTGCAGAAATTTATAGGTTTGTTGACGGTCAGACAACTGGACTCGAGGGGATCAAAGATGCCTTGTGCGTGGGACAACGGAGAAGAGGCGAAGACGACGAGAGAGTATTGCTGTTTCTGAAGATGAGGGGAGGATACGAAGGGAAGGAGTTGAGAGGGAGACTCCGGAGCGTGAAGGCTTGAGCAGGAGGCACGAACCCGCAGGAATATTCGAAGTGGATGATTTACCTGTGGGTTACAGTGTTTTCTGGCGAACATGCATGGTGCGACTGACACGCCTTCTTTTTTTTTTCCAAAGTACATGGTGAACGGTAAGAAATTTGAGATTGCGGTGGAGCAAATTGTCTCAGGTGTAGATGTTGTCCCAAGCGGGACAGTCGCGAACCCTGAGTCATTCAAACTAAATTCTAAGTACAGGCATTATGAAAAGGTAATGGAAGAAGAAGAGGAGGGTGTTGAAGTAGGGCCTAAGCATAGGACCAAAACGATGTTGTAAACATTTGCTACGCCCTGCTATGCTAGCGCCTGGCATTGGTTGTCACAGACGCTGAAAATCAGACCACAAATTTTGACGTACCACCAGCTCGCAGTTTCACCCGTGATAACGCTAAACATCGTTCCGGCAATCGCACAGGCCTCGGCATTCAGTCAAGTCAAGGTGCAAGCATTTGTCCTCGGTCACAGTGACGACCCCGACGATCGGGGTGTACAGCAAAGGAACCGTCAATCGCAGCAGCTGTACGGATTCCCTTCCCCGCCGTGATCGTTTGTCCTTTCTCACCGTATCACTCCACAGCGAGATCGAATCAAACTCACATCCATTCATAGGGTGCGAACGGTGCCAAGCCGGTATCTCACCCAAGTGCGGGTGGTTGCATTCAGATAAGGAGTCATCTGATGAGAGATAGCTTGCCATCATATCCGCGTGTCATCTCGGCGGGTCGCGTGCTACTAATAACGTAACGATCCAATGCAGACGACGTTCCAGCGTGGGCTAAAAAAGGCAAACTAAATGAGTACGTGGAAGAAATAGGAATCCGTCGAGATAAAGGTGTGCCACGAACGAGAGCACACACGAACCAGCGAGAGCACATGGTGGTGCATCATAAAGTCAGGGCGACTGTCAGATGGATTCGATCAGAAAACTCTTTTTGAAAAGCCGCACTCCTACCATAGAAAAAAACGAATGGGGGTAACTTATCAAGGGCACGGAAGGTGGTGTCCTCGTAGATAAGTATAGACGTCCTTCTTCTGTGAAGGAAACGGCGCTTTTAACCCGGGCACTTCGGGGGACAGTGCCCAAGAAATGAGACGACCCAGTTGATTGGCAGTGGCGCATCCTTCCCTTGCAGGTTTCATTGTAGGCCAAAGAGTTAGTCTCAGCTTCACCGCCACGGCGAGAGCGTTCTTCGATTATGAAACCAGTGAAAGTAATGAAATGACCATCTTGATTGGTGCAGTGCTAAGCCGAAGCCGTAGTTCGACCAGCTGACTCTCTCCCCATTGTCCGAGGTAAGCCAGCGAGGTGAACCGTTGCGACCCAGCAAACCAGTTCGTGAGCAGCAGGGATCACATCGTGTCGCTCCGCCAGGTCCGGATGTTACCGATACAATAAAATGTATTTCTCCTTCCTGCAGTACAGGTCAGCTAAGGGAATATGAGCAACTTGCAATTTGATCACGACAACATGTACAGCGCAGTAGCAAAGGTTTGTTCAAGGCACAGAAATGGCACACAGCATAATAATGATGCCAAACGTCGTATGTGTGTTTGACTGATACAGCCCAGTTAGCCGTCGCACGGGTCACGAAAAGACCAAAATTAGGAGGCGGCAAGTTATTAACAAAAGGGTTAACACAGCAGGTTCATGTTTCTGAGACAGTCATGTCTGCAGCTGAGATAGCGGAAATAGCGTTCTGGCCTGGGGATGACACTGTCTTGGTCTCGGCTGCGTCTGGAGCGCCATCTGCTGGCGCACCGTTAGTGGTTGTTTCACCACCGTTCTCCGTTGGCTTGTTGGCACCCAGTATAGCGTGCCACTTGTCCACCAAGGCTTTTGCTCTTGCTCGGAACTTGAATTCTTCGTCGCGAGGCACCCTGTCTGGCGTTAACGCCGCAATGTGTCGCATAACCTTGCCGATTTTAGAAAACTACGCATGAAAATTTCAGTGAACGAGGGAAATGCCACACGCGCAAGGCCACAGACGCACCGAGAGGAAATTGATGAGATTTGGGTGCTCGTAGTGCTCTACTGTCGTGAATAACTGATCCAGAGCAGGCATATCCTGTACAGGTCGTCAACGAAGGCAATCTGCGCAGCATGGATGGCTCACTTCATCTGATGGAGCACCCTTGCTGCCCAACAATGCCTTCTGTAGTCTGTGTCGCCACTCCCTCACTTTGCGAGCTTCAGGATCTGCTTCCAAGTTAGCTAAGAAGAGAGCTATGGTCAGCAGAGGCAACAAAAAGGCAATGCGTAATGGCGTACCATCAACTTCTTCCTCTTTCTCCCGCTTTGGCTTCTTAGAAGGTGGTGGTGCGGCTTTAGCGCTCGTCCCAGCATCCTCGTCTTCACCTTCAGCCTCGGCCTCCTGGTCCCCATCATCCTCAGATTCGATCATCTCCTTGGACTTGGCTCCGTTTTTCTTCCTCCCGGGAACCGCCTTTCTCTCGCCTTTTGATTTTGGCTTAGCTTTAGTCTTGGTAGAAGGTGCTTCAGCATCCCGCTTACGCTTCTTCGACTTTATAGGTTTCTTTGTTTCCTCATCCTCATTCTCGGTCTCGAGTTGGTCGACCCGTGCATTGTCTTCCTGTTCTGTGGCTGCTATCTCCAAGTTCGCGAGTTCCTTCTCCCAGTTTACGGGATCAAGAGCGATTCTGTAACCAGCCAAAAGGTCTGCATTTTTCTTGTGTGGCTCGCTGATGTATGCACGGATCTCGTGTTCCTTCAGTCTCGATATATCCTTTGATACGAGCCAGGCACTATGTGGAAACGACGTCAATTATCCCGACAATGAATAAAGAGGATGGTGACGCACAAGTCCCCAGCAGGGAAAAACCTGACACAGTGGAACACCGTCTTCTTACCGGTTGGACGCTCCTTGGCGACGGCGGGTGGAACGTTGTCGGGGTTTACCACCTACAGAAGTGGAAAAAGATGATGAACAAAGGGTCATGAAGGCGAAAAGAGGACGCGACGCACCATGCCAGGCCACGGAGGAAACCCGCGTACTTTAGCTAGAACGATATCGCGTTCTGCATAATTCGTCTCTGGTTCATTGTTTTTAGGTGCCTTTTTACTCATCAGGAGTAGGGACTAGGACGGAAGGGAATGTTGCAATGAAGTGTTGCGCGACAGATAAAAGGAAAGGTTGAGGAGCACGCCAACTTGGGTTCTGTTCGGCTATTTCCACTTGCAGCCAAACCCCCGTTTCGTTTGCCACGCGGGCCCGTGCGCCCACGTAAGAATCAACAAAATAAACGCGCGTAATATTGAAAAAAATACCATTAAATACGCAACACGAAAACAATGCATCGTCGACGTGGCAGCCGTGCTCGCAGTGGAGTTGGCCACCCATAACGTCTTTTAAAACAGGAGATGCGTCGCAAGGAGCATCCTCTTTGCGGTCCTTGTGCTGGCGCGTCGGATAATTCGGCAGGCATAGCGTGGTTTATTTGTACCTGGATAAGGGGTTATCCGACACCGCTTGATCGAATCCGTGAAGGGGCAAGTAACCTGCGGATACCCAAATGCATTGTCCTTGACGAGGTTTAGTGCTTGGTACTAGGCAGGACAGATGCGTATACGCACTTGTCCCTTTGTCTAGGGTGATGACCTCGTATCATTTACCTCCGGCGATTAGGTGGACGCAAGTGCCGTGTGGGGTGCGATGGTTATATTAATGGCCAGGCGCAATGATTTATCTTTGAGGCGTGTCAATGCTCGTTCGAGACCTACTATGGTTCGAGAAAGTGATTCAGACCAGCGGATTGACCGGGTAGAAGTGTGATAAGTGCACGAGGTTGAGCAGTTGCAAGCAGACGCGGTGTTTCCACTGTTTCTGCTGGACTTCTCCAGGTAAGCGTCCAGTCCATAGGTCGTCTGATTCAGAAGCTCTGATGCAGTGGAGAGGGTCATGGCGGGAGGAGTGTAAGAAGTGTTTCTAGCCGGAGTTCTCTGAAATTAGAAAAAAATAATAATTCTCGAAAAGCGGCACTACGGATGCCATGGTCTTTCTCCTTGGACGAACTGCGGCCACCAACGAACGAGACGAGCACCATATCATAATAGAAAGATGGCACTACGCCCACCGCCAAAGCCGCAATGCTGACTGACCGCGGGCGAGCTCGAGTTCCATCCCAACCGGCCCGAGAACCACTATCCATTAGCTGGAATTCATCTCCTAAAGGTGAACACGCCAAACTATTTAACTGTAAAGCCGCAATAAATGCAAATTGGGGATAATGTGGCGCGTCGAGCGCGTCCACAAAGCACGTCGTTCTGGCAATTGCCAGTGGCAAGAGAAGATGGTGGCTGAGATCATATCAACGAGGACAAAGACTTGGCCCCATGCGGAAAGACAGGCCACCGCCGTCCACGCCGTACGACAACAAGGGCTGAACCTTGCCAACCTTCCCAATGGCGCCAACTGGATGAGCGCAGTTGTCGGCATCCCGCAATCGTGCGGATCACACATGCACCATCTAGATATCAGGGCAGATGTTTTGGTCGGAGATACTTTCGGAGATTGAAAGTAACCTTGGTCCCGTCAATGTTTGAGCCTATTCGTGGAGGTACTCGAGGAGGTCAAGCAGAATTCAAGTGGGCCGACGTTTCCGCAGACAAGGACAGAGAAGTGCGCAACACTAAGTATACTCCCTGTCCAACAAACTAAGTGACATTTCAGCACTACCTCGGCCACAGTATCAATGCGCCAACTGGGAGATGGCAAAAGAACAAGGATGTTCACTGGTACGGCAGGGACACGAAGGATGGCGAGCTGGAGAGAGACGAAGAAATTCGCAAGATAAAAGAGGCAGAGGCAGAAGCTCTTTCCATCGCACTGTATGTCTCGTCCGCAAATATCCCACCAGGATTGACATCATTTGGACTGTTAGTGGGTTTGGTCCAACGGGAGCAAATGCTACACTACCTACAGCAGGCTCATCGACAGGGACAGGTCCCGTTGCGCCCAACACCGATGATGATACACCGCGCGAAGAAGGAAAGGAAGAGAGACGTCGTAGAAAAGCTGAACGTAAGGAGGAGAAGCGCGCCCGCAAGGAAGCTCGCAGGTCAGCTCGTGATGATCAAGATGATCGGACGCATCGTCGAGATCGTGGCCGATCTCGGTCTCCTAGCTGGAGAAGGCACAGTGACGAGGAGGACCGTCGCAGCCGGTCACCTACCCTTGACCGCGAGGAGCGCCGTAAGCGGCTGAGGGATTATGATGAAACTGAGCGAGAAAAGGAGAGAGAAAGGCACAGGAGATTATGGGACATGAACGCGGCGAGAAACAGATCTCGCTACAGAGACAGCTAGCGGTGCATGGGTCCTTCAAGCGAACAGGAGACAATGACACCTTTCACCTAGTACTCGGCACCCATTTCCGTTCATGTGCTTAGTCAAAACCGCCAATGACGTTCTTTACAGATCTCATGGCAGGAACCAATGTGCCTACATCTTGCAGCCACGCACAATGCCCGTGGGTTCATATATTCGCAATCGATACGTTGGACATCCTCGTTTTAACGAGATGCACAGCATCACTTATTCGAGATCACGTCGAGGACTTGCGCGTTGACAAACCTCATCTAAGCAGACGGGTTGCTAATAACGTGTTGTTGGATGCACTGTCCACATGGAGTCAGCCTGTTTGATAGCGTCTTCATCAACCTGACGCACATATTGATCTATTAGGAAGCCCATTTCGAAGGAGGGTGGGGAAGCGTCTCACGCGCTTTTCCTTCCTTCACTCATCTGATCCCTGTTCAACCCAAGTGGCCTCGTGTTTGACATGAATTTCTGTTGTCACGTCTACATGTGGTGGCACAGCCTCACCAACGCACCTCTCCCTTTGAGAAAAGGTAAACCTGTGCCTGCACTAACTTGACGCAATTGTCAGTGGCGAACGCTTAGATTTTACCTTGAAGTACATTTACGATCGAGACGTACGTCATCATTGCCGTGAAAGTTGACTATTCGATCGCGGGCGCGAACGGGTTTACGACTGGTTGGGCGTGAGGCTATTCCTTCTTTCGCAACCGTTGGCCATCTCATTTATCTCGCACCGGCATGAACGGACACAGCGTGGTTTTGAAACCATTTTAACCAAGGTTAACTTCACCGATGACCATAACGGCAGTCTAATTCGCGCCTCCTTGCACAGTATGCCTGCCACGCATGGCATGTCGCTCACCTGTTCTGCCTGCGCTATCTGCCGAAAATGGTTTAACGCTGACATTTCGAACGCAGAAATAGGCCGCATTCTCTCAATGAGCGATATTGCACTCTCATCTCTTCGAGACCCGTCTTGTCAGCCATGTCTACCGTCTACGGCATGCCCTACCTTCTGGAAGACAAGACCGGGAAGCTGACGGGTTCCGACTTCGTTGATATGAACGACCGTCTTCGTCTGACGCTGCGGTGTACGGCCCAGGCGCCGACCCACATCGCGTACATGATCTACAATGTGACGCACGGGCACGATCCTTCAAACCCGTTGATCGCACTTGTGTTTGGGCCGAATAACTCACTTGGCACGATCACCATCCGCTCAGGGGCTCCAATCCCTATGGATCAATACCTCGCCAAGCTCTCACCGTTGGGCAGGTGAGCGCTGATCACCCCGACGTGCAGGTCCATCGCTGACATCTTGTGTACACAGCAGTGTCACAAGGAAATTTATCGGATCAGACGGACAGGAATACCGATGGAGCTGGCGATCCACCAGAGGGCACGAGTGGACCGTGTGTAGCGCCTACGTGTCTTGCTTGCCCGAAACTGATCGGAAAAATCCTTGTGCGCAGTGTACGAACCGCAGTCAATACCTTGTCGCTTTTTATTCACTCAAGGTGGCCGGCGAACCGGATTATCCTGGTTCATCTGGATGCATGTTGACGATTGACGAGGCGTATCCTCACCTTGCCGCCGGTGCGTTGGCGTGGTCAGCCTAACAACCGGGGTTCCCGCTCATTCACCAAACAGAGATTCTCGCCTCTCTGACCATCATGCGACATATAGCCGCACACGGTTTGTAAATGAGAAACGTCGAGACCAAGGGCCGATTACGCGTGTCTGATGTACCATATGCACATAATTGTAGCACCGTATTTGTATTGTACTTTTTATCAAACTTATCCACCGCAGATCTCCAGACTTTCAGTTGGGTTTCATCTCCATGCTGGTTGGAGGATAAAAGGTTCTCCGGAGATGGCCGGTAGGTGAAGCAGATTGAAACAAGCCAACTATTGTGAGTCGGAAGCTCAGCGCTCTCACCGTACCTCAGGGATGTCCTCACGGGGCTGTCATTGGTTCTCTCCCTTCCTTTTTCCCCTAAAGCTGATACAAGATGGCCAACTCTATTGCACGAGGCCGAGCCCCGGCTTCCCAGCACTATACCCGCCATTGAATAGTGTGGCGGCTGAATATTCGCATCTCAGACGAAACAGTATGCCATTCGTTTTGCAGATGCTCGGCGTCTGCCCGTCGTCAACCAGACGCCACGCCTGATCAATGGTTTACCCCCTCTTCAGAACTCGCCTAAACACGACAAGGGTCCATGGAACGTGAGGAAACGAAGGACGTCAGGTGCGTGTTCCGATGGCACATACAACTCCTAGCAATCCCCGACTCTCACGACCCACGATGGTCGGGGAGGGTGATGGCGATGGCGATGACCCGCAGTGAATGGCTTTCCTGACATCACGAGGCGTAATCCCATGTCTGTGTGGGGGCGTTGCCGTCGAGCCGGGCAATACTGCGACAATTGTATGATTGATGCTTTACTTTCTTGGTTTCCTGGATCTCGACACAATTTTTGGGTTGACAAAAAGACTGAAGGGGTTGCATGTGATTCGCTGGCTTGGCGGCGGTTACTGCGGGCGTTATGGTGTGAGCGTAGATCTTTGTTTCTCGCCGAACATAATCTATTGATCGTTGTCGTCCATTCCAAATCAACGACCTGGGTTCTGTGATGGTCACGTCCTATTGTGTAGCGCAATCACCCACGAAGTATTTGTTTGAAACCTGGCAACACGATCAGCGGTATTGAACCTATTCAAATGGCCTCTTCGTTTCTGGGTCAGGTGGAGGATAGTACTGGCGCATTGACGCCGCTCCCGATCAATGTCAGCGCGCCGAAATAGAACTTTCCATGAAGTCTTGATATGTAAGAAGAGGCTGAACGGGGGTATCTGTGTGACTGCGTTCGTGTTCTTGGTCTTGGTCTTGAGGCGTACAGCCGGTCTCTCCGTCACGTGGACACCGACGAAGATGAGAATAGAAAAAAAAAGGGTGGTGTGACACCGTCCGGCCCAGCGCGATTCACATCATCAGCTCGGGAGAAGAGCCAAGGACTGACGGGGAGCACAACGTGTTCCAGTACGCGATGTAACGATGTACCGTCCGCTGACACGACCGTAGATGGGATATGTTGCCGAGACTCGGGCGCCGGAACCCGATGGGCACCCTGTCCTTTCCGTTTCCGCGCCTCCCCGTTTTCGCGGGTCCGAGCGTGGAGACGTCTGATTGCGTCGGCGCACGCAACCCGCTCGCTAACCCCCATGGGGAACTCGATGGTGTAATGGCCAATGATTCAAAGCGGATGCGTCGGGTGGTGCCCGGCGTGTGTGAGTGGGTTTCACAAGGCGTGCTGCGGGCAGGGGTCACTTGTTTTCAATTCCTTCTTTTACGTGCCACGTCGTGCCGGGCTGTTTCTGGCGAAACGGTACACGGTACCCCGACAGCAACCAATTGAACTGACAAAAGGACGATGGATCGGACATGTCAATGGTGACCGACGAGTCAGGTCGTCGTTTTGACGTGCCTAATCGGGCGAGACCTCACGGTAACAAGGTCCATGTCGAGGAAATGAGGCACTAAAAATGGGATGGGACACATGTGCGATAGGAAACGGGGACACATGTGTGCAAGGATACTCGTCACTGATTTAAGGTTGTGGAGACTGCGAACAGCGGAGGTTTGAAATTGGGAGAGGGTATTGCCGGTGCAAGGGTAAGGAGCCTGATATAGACATGTGCATGTGGGAGTCATTTCCCAGCAAAAGAATGAGATTTATGGCTTGGCCGAGGCACCAGAGTGGAGGACAACATTTCTGGAAGGGAGCTACGCAACACCCAGATCCGACAAGAGGGGATGATAGAAACTGATACCTGGTGGAGATAACAGGAATATACCTAAAAAGGAATGTGTGTGATATACAAGGGGAGCAAGCATGGCGAAGTCCGGAAATGAACGTGATGGATACAAAGGGAACAAATGGTCAGTCAGCCCATGAGCGTGCCACGGCGCCGGTGTCATGTATATTGAAGTCCTCGGGATAACAGGGTGGCGTTTCTGAGTTGACTGGTGGCTTTGTATGGAGTTGGAGACGGAGGCGGGGATATGGCAACAAGAAGAAACTCACATGGGTGGTTTGGTGCAAGATGGAGGAGGGAGGGTGTGCCCGGGGTGTAAATTCTTCTTCCGGCGGCGACCCCGACGGTGGCGAGGTTCGGCTATCTGGATCACCGCGTTGTGAACGACCGCGTGTGCTGTGCATCACGCGTGCGGACTTGACGAGGCGGATGTTGAGAGTAGGCGCGGCAGGGCTGACCACGAGCGGGAGGTAGCGCAGTGCATCTTCACCGTCGTGCAAGGACGTGGTCGAAGCGGATTCGTGGAGTCGACGGAGTGGGGACGGCGAGGGCGGGCGACTGTTCGAAAGCGTGCCGCCGCACGAGGATTGGGACGACGAGTGCTCTTGAGGGTGTTGGTTGTGGAGGTTGAATGGGAACTGTGCGTTCACGTTGACCATCTTTCTGTTGGGTGATTTAGGTGTGAGACAATACAGAGTAGGACGGACGGACCCTTCTTTTGAACGGACGACGGAGCCGAGACGGTCCTTGAGCTTTTGTTGGTCGACCACGCGGGGCTGCGGACTGGAGGGGATGAGTGATGGGGCGGGGTGCGGCGGAGGGCTTACGTCGGGGTGTCGTCTGCATGAGGGATGAGCGGGGAGCGTTCGTTTGGCTATTAGGAGGAGCGTCAGAGTGGTATCGGGACTGGGCGGGGGACTGACCTGGTCATATGGGCGGTGACGGAGACCACAGCAGGACAAGAGAAGGGCAAGCATGAGCTCCAACGCGCGCGCGAACCGGTGCGAGGGGACGAATGGAGCGTTTTCCAAAAGCGGAAAGTCAGGCACGGGGGGGTGTTCCGGGGCCGAGAGAAGGGAGGGGGGGTTGATTTGTGGTCCGATTTAGGCGGGGAATAAAATAAAAATATAAAAATATAAAAATAAATTATTATTATGATCTTCTGATCTTCGGTATGACCGAATATGGGAGTGGGAGATGGATTTCATAAGCGGGACGTGAGCATGAGACAGCCTCGCTCGGGATTGACTTGTCCTTTGGCTCTCTCTTCTTGTTGCATGGTTGCATCCGCCACCAGCGACGTCTACACACCATTCCCAGCAATGATCGTCGACGATGGCCCACAGTCCAGCGAGGACGGCTCTGGCCTCCATTCCCCAATATTCGGTGCCCAATTTCGCGGTGACAGTAGCAACAGTACGCTCGTCATCACCTCGCGCCCTTTTCTCCACACTCACGTCAATAAAGTCCGCTACCATCCCGACCATCTCGACGTGCACAACGCAGCAGGCATTCTTGCTTCACAGTTCGACTCAAACTACCTCGCCCTCCCCGTGCCACATCCCCCTCCCCCCCACCAGCTCCTCGACCCCTCCCTCGACCTCCATCCTCCCCATCACCAGTACTCGCATGAATATGCCATCTCGTCGCGCAATCACCTCGGTCTCGACCTCTCCCCCCACTCTTATCCCAACGCGCGTCTCCCCCCGCCTCCCTCCCAGCTCAACCTCCCTCCCTACCACACAAGTCGCAGGTTCCCTCCAGATGCCCGTGACCCCGCATATCCCTCCCCTCAGAGTCCGTCTGCTCCCGTCCTCCCAGACTCTGATCAGCGATCGCCACCCGTCAAACGCGATCCCCCCTCTCCGACCTCTCAACCCACCCCTCCGTCAACACAGCCCCCCCCTCCGCGGCGCGAAGGCTCCAACCTTGTCATCGCCTGTCGTCAATGGTAAGCTTCCCTGTTTGCTTCTCTCCGAGTTGTTCACGTGTCCGTCAAGTCGCGCGAGGAAGATCCGTTGTGACTCAACACGTCCGATATGCCATAATTGTGTCCGCCGATCGAACGAATGCCAGTACGATGCTGTCCCAAAGAGAAGAGGTCCCGATAAGCGTCCCGGAACCCGTCAGCGTTCCTGTAAGAAGCGGCCCGCTGACGGTTCGGTTCCGCCAGTGCCTCCTTCCAAAAGGAAAAGGACATCCTCCCGCGTTCCAGATGCACAAGAACCCCCCGAGGATCGTAGACCTCTCGATCCGCCCACCCTCAGGACATCCGATCTCGAACATGACGGCCATATCCGCTTGAACCAGCCTTCCCTCTCACCTCAGGGCTCGGAACTTTCCTCTTCCGTCCCACCCAGAGTCTTGCAGTCGTCCGCCGATGCTTACTCTACTGTATGTATTAATCACGGATCCCAATCAACTCACATCCCACCCTTACGTCCCCGTCTGCAGCATCCTGACCGTCGTCTTGTGGACAAGCCCCGCATACCTCCTACCCCGTCCGTCCAATATAGCCGCAAGGAGTGGTGGGATAACCTCGTGAGTAGCTACTCCCCCACCCGCGAACAATCGTAGGTCCTCCCTTACCCTCGTTTCTATCGTCTCTCAACATGTCTGCGTTTAGCCTCAAGGACATCGCTTCCGACTTGACCACCCTGTATGTCTTGTGTGAAATTTGCCTATCTTCCCTGACCCTTCCCAGATTTACGACTACTGGCTACTGGCTTTCCTTTGTCAATGTCCCTGATTTCATGCGGAGTTTGTACAACCCCGAAGATCGGTCGCTAATGCAACCCTCCCTCGTCTTCGCCGGGCTAGCTCTCGCAACACTCATGAAATCGAGCGAGGTCGAATTGGGCACCGCCGGCCGAACCCGTGCTGCTTGGCTCCGGGATCAGGCGCAAGCATCTCTCGAGGCATCCTGGAATTCGCAATGGATAGACATCACCCTTGCGAAAGCTGCACTTGTGCGTGCCCGTTCCCTGCCTGACAACCGCTGTTCTAACATGTTGCCACAGATCCTCGCTGTCTTTGAATCCTCTGCACACCATCTCTACACCCCCGAACGCGAGAGACAGTCCCTTATTCTTCTAGATCACATCGTTCGAGCTCTTGGCTTGACTTTTTTGGACAATAACGAACCTGAGGTATCAGCATTCACACCCAACACTGTCCCGATTGCCCACAAGAGATCGTATGATGGAATGGCCAAGGATAACATCTGCTCCCCGCGTTCCTCTTCTCGGAAATGCACATGCATTCCCCTCCCACCTAATGCGTCCATTGCCACTGATCATTTTTCCTCATCTTGGTCATATGCTCCACCATGGGACCCCGCGTGGACTTCTGATGAAGTGCACAAAGAGGCATGCAGAAGGTTGTGTTGGAGTGCGCTTAACCTCGTTGCCAGTTATACGTCGCATTGCATTGCCTTTCGGAGAGAGCCTACGGATCTTTATTTAACGGATCCTGCCAATGTGAGTTTATTGTCTATTTCATGTCTGAATTGAAAACCTATTGTTTAGTTCCGGTTGTTGTTCCCTGGTGAGATCTCCGAGCGTAGCTCCACCAATCACAAGCTGCAGTCGCCAAAGGACTCGATATGGGCGCTTTATTGTCGCAGCATGCTGCTGTGGAATTTCTGCACGACTCGGCTGAGGAAGAACGCGTACTCGAGGGAACATACGTCTGAGTTGGCTTTGGGATCTTGGCGAGAAACTCAAGAGATACAGAATGCACTTGACTCGCACACATGCAACCTGGATATGGCGCTCCTGTACATGTGCCGGGAGTACGTATACAAGTGCGTGTCCGCCGAAATTTTTTTTCTCTTTCCTGGTTAGGGTTGCTGTGACAGCATGCTTATGTGGACTTATCCCCATACAGTACACAGATGATGCTTACTTCCATTCTGCAGACGTAAGTGATGAGTTGAGCGTATGCACATGAATGCTGATGTCAGTGTGTGATACAGTCTGCATGGCCGGGAGGCCGGTAACCTGCCATCGTTTAATCGCAAGCACACTGAACAATGGCGTAAGTTGGAGCTGTCATTTGAAATGTATTTGCTGGTTAATTCCCGTGCAGTATACCATCAGAGTCTTTTCGTGCGGAGGGTCCGGATGTCAATCGATCGTATTGGCGAAGCCGACGGTGACCTGTTTACTAGACGGCCGTTCCAAGTGACGTGGTTTGCGAGCCAAGAATCGATGTGGGTGAATCGCCGAAGAGGCTGTCCATGTGACTGAATATGGAAACAGATGCCTTTCGTTGTGGGAGAACGACAACACGTTGATCGACGCGTTGGAAGTCGCGAAGGACATCATTGTTCCTCTGGATGTGCTGAACACGTTATGGCCGTGCCCAAGTAAGTAGCTGCTTCTCTATCGAAGGTCGGAGCCGAGACGAAGCGCGATCGTGTTACAGTGCTCCAAAGCAAGTGCGACGAGTTACGAAAGCGGGTTACGGATGCCTGTCATTGTACGAATATTAACCCCCCTCTTCCGCCCAACTGCTCGCTTCCAATGCATATCAGAGGGGGTTGAATGCGGTCTTTCCATGGATTTGAATACCCTATACCCCTCACTCGTTTTATGATTGCAAGTATACAGCAACTGCTATGTTAACTGCGTTTTCTGTAGCCTTTGATTCGGTACCGTACGGCCAAATCTACATATGCTTACTGCTCTCTTCGCATAATTTCAACTTTTTTTTTTCTTTTCTTTTTTTACCTTTGTTCGTTCGTTTTCTACTTTCTGCCTTGTTCATGACCATTTCGACCCATTGTATTTTAGCATACGTCGTACACGTACGTACGGATACCCTTGTAGTTATCGACCCCGGAATCAAATGCTGAGCCTCGAGAAGTTGGCTTTTTAGCGTTGAACTGATAGGGGCGAGGGAAAGGGACGATCAGGTCCCTTCTTCCGAGGATCGAAGATCAGATCGTGTCCCGAGGAGCACGCTTCACGGAGGATGTTGCGTGACTAGCGGCAAAGTTGAAAAGCCCTGAGAAGTTTAAAGCCTCCTTGACGTGTCCAACTGCTGGGAGTCAACTTGGTTGCACCGCACCGAGGACAAGTCCTCCCCTTGAACAACAACAACAACAACCACCCCCACGGCATTTCCCGTGCTCGATTCTGTCTGCGACGAAAATGTCGTCCTCATATGTCATCTACGCCCTCGCAATACTACTACCTCTCCTCTATCTCCTCCGTCGCCGCTCCGTTACTCCCCCTTCAACCCGCCCCGCAGTCACCGCACAGACAGACGACAGGAACTCACTCAAGACAATCATGCAAGCGCCCAGAAACGACCTCGACCCACCCAAGAACGACTCCTTTACACTCGGCCAACTCGCCGCATTCGACGGTTCCGACGACTCCAAACCCATCTACGTCTCGATCAAAGGTACGTCGACCGATCGCATTATACTTGACGTATACGAACACGTATGCAGGGGACGTATTTGACGTCACGCGAAAACGAGACGTCTATGGCAAGGGCGGGTCGTATAACATTTTTGCGGGCAAGGACGGATCCAAGGGGCTCGGCATGTCGAGTTTGAAAATCGAGGACGCTGTTCCGGATTATAGCGCGCTGCCCGAGAACGAACGCAAGGTCCTCGATGACTGGCATGCGTTTTTCACGTACGTTGGCCGCCGTCTGTACAGGCTTGGCATGTTCACCAACGCTTTTTTTTTCCCCTTGGTTGACAGGAAACGGTACAATATCGTGGGGCGTGTCACGGACATGCCAGAGGCCGTCGCAACCAACCCATCGTAGCTTTTTTGGACGGCTGTTCTATATCTATGTGTTTATTTTCCAATTCAAACGTCTCCGTTTGCTTGTTGCAAAAGGACTTGGTAGTAGTTTCTGACGTCTCTCGTAACTTGAATACCCACTCGTGTGCCCGTTTCCGTGTGTACAGCTGCGTCGTTCCTGACGTTCGTGAACGTTTTGAACGCTCGTCGTGAGGTACAGCCAGCCGGCCGTCCGTCTTGGGCTGCGCACTTGGTGACATGTCGTCCGGGCAGACCTTGCCGCCGTCCTCGTCAGGTTCCCTCTCTCTCTCTCTCTCTCCCCCCTGTTTCATATTTCCCCAGTCAGCTGTTGCATGTCAATGACAAACTCGTTTGGCGTCGTCTATTACTCTCCATTTGATCCAATCCGACCAGGCTGTGTACGTTCAAGTGCACGGTGGTTCCTGGTGCGCTAGGCTATGCTCGGGAGGACCAACGTTGACCCGGTGTTCCGTCGGAAGGGACCCACTCTCAGCACGTTGTCATCAGCTGGTCATTCCATATTTATGTACAACAGAGGTGTGAACGAGCGCTCGATGTGCGAAGAAAAAAAAAAGAAAAATTGGAGATAGTGACGGGTCGAACCAACCCATCCGAGATTACCACCCTCTCTTTGTGGACAACAAGGGCAGAAAAAGCATAAGTGTAGAAAGGAAAGGCGACGACGGTGCAACCGAAAACCACACGTCGTTGAGCGGATCGTAACAAATGGGTATATTAGGTTGTCACGCTACCCCAAGGTGAATGGAATGGAGGGGAAAAAAAGCGATATCAAAGTGAAATTATGGAGATCGAGGACCGCGACCCACGGTGCACAGTGTGAGTTCGAGAGGGCCGACAGTCGAAAGCCGTAAACTGAAATGGAAAGGTAAAAAATAGACAAGATGTTGAGTGAGTGGATGCGACGAAGACCATGCGTGTGGCGACTACATGACGAATAGTGAGATATACGATGCAAAGAGCAAGTCCAGCCAAACTAGGAATGCAAGGCAATCACAGGAGACCGCATTCCCGTAGGTGGATCTGTAGCAGAATATCCTGGATAGCGCTCAAGACGACTGAATGGGGAATGATCAGCTTCGGTAGCACGTTGAACAGGTTGGGCCTCACACTTGATCTGCTGGGTATCCGTTGCACAGGTATAGTGTGCATATATCTGTTTCGTTGCGGCATTTTGGTTCAATGCCACGAAACGGTGCAGTAGATAGTCGCATGCAAGGTCATAGTTATCACCGCCGGCATAGTCTGGGAAATAATCACCCAGTGGTGAATTCGGGAGTTTCTCGGCGAATAAGTCAATCTTGTTCAGGAACAGAATCTACACGAAATATGACAAGGTGTCACCACTGGACTGTACAGATTTACTCACAATGGACGTCTTGACAAACCACCGAGAGTTACATATCGAATCAAAGAGCGTCAGTGCTTCTTGCATCCGGTTCTGCAGGGAATCAACTTCCAAGGGCGGAAAGGGCCACAAAAAATATACGTACCACACTTTCATCCTCGTAAAGCATTTGATCATACTCGCTTAAACTGACCAGGAACACAAGGGCGGTGACATTTTCAAAGCAGTGAATCCATTTTTTCCGTTCGCTTCTCTGACCACCGACGTCGAATAATTTGTAGGTCAATTCGCCCACTTTGAAAGTGGTTTCCGTGATACCCGTAGTTTTCACTCGACTCCGCAAGATATCCTGGTCGGTTGGAAGGTATCCTGGTCCCGACATGCGGTCGATCGCATTGAAGTAGTAGACGGCCGAATCATTTAGTTGGAATTCGCGGGACCTGCGAACGGCTTCTTTGACACCCCCGTCTCGCCATAGACCGCGGATTGCGTCGGCGACGTCTCGTGGGAGGACCTCGCCCTCGATTTGGATGGGTAGAGCAAGGATGACGGCTCTTCTGGCATCGTTTTGGGGAGAGAGCGTGATGTCGAGTTGTGGCATTGCTTCAAGAATAGCACTAGGCATAGCGTGAGGAGGAAAGAAAAAAATTTGAACAAAAGGCATACCGCATTGACTGAATCGTGTTGGAGAATATGATTTCCTTGTACGAATCACGTTCTTGGTCGTTGTAACCACCATGATGAATGAGCTTCATCTGCTTGAGGACGGTTGACTGAAGGGAAAGCGGGTGTTGGTGTGAAGGAGTTATGTTGCTAGGCGAATGAGAACGAACCTTGCCCGACTCTCCTGCACCCAGCAGCAACATTTTGATCTCGTTCTTGGCCAACATTCGATCCTTCTTGAGTTGGTTTTCAATCTCGTCATTGCCTGGAGGGGCGGAGGAAGTAAGAGAGCGTCAGAGCTGTGGGAAGAGGGCACGCACGGGCCTTGGCCTCGCTATCAATTCCGGTTGACTGAACGCAACCCATGTTGGAGGAGGAGTGAGAAGAAAAATGACAAGGTCGGCCAGAGGAGGGTGTTGAAGGCGAAAGAAAAGAAAAAGGTTGGAATGAGCGGATGATTGAGCAATAATTAGCGAGGGGAGATGGGAAGGGGCCACTCGGAAAAAAAAAAAAAGAAAAACGATTCTCTAATTATTATTTTCGACTTCGGCTTCTCCCCGGCATCCCTTAACTTGCCTTTCTTGGACATACCTGTCTACGCCGCCCCACATCCTCCCCCGTCCAGTCCAACTTAATCCAGTGGCATCCTATCCACTGTATTTCTGTGCATCTCTGTGTGTATTACACAGGTACCATCAAAAATGCTATCACATGTTGCATGATGACGACGAAAGAAAAAAAAAACAAAAGAACCCGACGCCAGCAGGATTCGAACCTGCGCACTCGAAGAGTAACAGATGTTCGAAGACAATTCGAATCTGTCGCCGTAACCACTTGGCTATAGCGCCAACTCGCGGGATTCCTTTCATTTACCCTAGGAGCCGAGACCCCAACGATGAGCTCAACCCCACAAGCGTCGCGAGTTCTAAATCGAGATCACACGTGTCTACCTCATCGACAAATGTCCATCATCGAGCCACAAAACTCGCTCGGTCTCCTCGACGTCCCTACCAACGACCCACCTCCTCCCTATCCTTCTCCTGAACGCCGTTCAAGACCCCTTCGCACCTCTCGCAGACATCCACAGCGTACCCGAGCCACCCTCCCCTTCCTAGACTCAGACGCCCTCCCAGAGCAAGCCCTTCACCCGCACTTTCCCCCCAGCGAAACAACGCCATTGCTTCGCCCATCCCCAAGGCGGCATCGCGCCAACTCGCATGCCAGCACAGTCGTCTCTTCCAGCTCGTTTACCCAGACCGTCCTGTCATTCTGTCAAGACTCTGATAGCGAGGCCAGTACTGTGAATGGGGACCCCCTTGACGGAGACGCGGGGCGCTGGGCACTCCGCAAACGTGCGTGGGCAAAGTATTTCAGACCAATGCGCCGCAAGGCGTACCACGCCGCTGTCTTTCACTTGATGGTAATCAACTTCCCCTTTGCGTTGATCGCGTGGGTATATTTATTCGTCTTTACATTGGTGAGCGTCCGATCGCTTGGCAGTGCCCAGCTTCTTGGTGTGCTCTGAGCGGTATGCGCTGGTGGCTGATGGCGTGATCTAGACTGGAACGACGCTTCTCATCACGTTGCCCCTTGGAGCCTTGCTGTGCTTCCTTGACCTTCTCGGTGCTAGGATATTCGCTAGAGGCGAGGTCAGCCTTTCTTTCTCCGTCGCCCCCTCTTCCCTCCTTATCTCCTTTTTATTTTCAGCTTGCATTACAAACAAAGTTTCATGCCCCACTAGCCTATCCTCCGCCGTATCCCCCCAGACCGCTATTCCGTCGTTTGCGCCCTCCCGAGCTTTCCGCGGCCGAAAACGGTGCGGTGGGTGTGCAATATGAAACTTCGTTTTACAAAAACACGTACGCAATGGTGGGTTCGTACACCCTTTATTCGCAATTGGTCCTTAGTCGCCTCCCCCTCCTAGTTTACGGATGCGACGACGTATCAAGCACTCTTCTATTTTCTCATCATCAAGCCAGGTATCACTCTTTGCCTATCGATACTGTTGATTCTGGTAGTTCCGGTATCGTACGTGCTCATCCTGCCTGCTCCACTCATACTTCGGTTCGTGCGCAAGTTGGGGATATGGCAAGCCAACGTCGCGGTAGAGGGGCTCTATTACCAAGTGACCTAGGCCTGTACGTACTCATAGATCGTAGCCTGTATGTACTGTACCGAATAGAAATTGGACGCAATTCGGTTGCGACCCTGTGGCGTGGTGGCAGCGCAAAGCGTTTATGAACCCACGATTGGGTGCTGACGCGTCTTGACTTGCTTCCACCTCATCCAAGGCGGCGGTGCGGTTCCGTTTCTTGAAGCGACCGAGTCAAAATACCGATAGCATTGCCCGCATATACACAGCTTGTCTAGAGACGTATCGCTTTTTTGTTTTCTTACTCTCACCACGTTCTCTTCCATCCCAGCTCGTCGCAACATTGGATTTTACGCTGTTCCACACACACTACCACCGTCATGGACGCTCTCAAGTCACTCGTGCAGCCTCTCGTCGGCGGCGCAGGAGGCTCGTCGGTCATTGATGGCGTAAAGCTCGTCGTACTCGGAGGCACAGTCGAAACTGCCCGCAGGGTATCTAGCTCTGCTTGGTAGGTCGTCCCAAGAACCCCTCATACCTCGCTCTGACTCCTCTTCTCCCCTCCCCTCCCAGGTCTCATTTTGTCAACTGTAAGCGCCCCTCTCAGCTCACTGACTTAGCTGACGACTCCTTTTCAGCCTTCTTCCTCACTGCCCACTTCTCTGAGGAAGACTACCCCTACGACTGGCTCATGCTGTGGCTCTCTCGTCGCCCAGAGTGGCAACGCTCTAGGGAGTTCGAGACCACCACACGCACCACCACTCCTGGCTTCTCAGGCACCCAGACCGCCGACAACTCGTTTGGCGACGAGGAGGAGGAAGGTGATGAGGATGCCCCCCCTGGCAAGGTCAAGACACGCGTGGTCTTCCAGCCCACGCCAGACACGACGCACACCATTTATTACAGAGGTCACTGGCTGAGGGTGCGTCGCAGCAAGAAGACGGACGGAAGCGGCTGTGAAGTCCTGTCAATAAGGTACTCGCTTCTATTTTTATCTTTTTTTTTTCGGTTCAGCTTACTCGGTTTCCCAAGTGTCGTCGCTCGCAGCAATGCCATTCTGAAGCAGCTCGTCCTCCAAGCGAAGAAGGAGTACGAAGCAGAGGCGATCCACCGCATCCAGATCTACTTTGCAGACTCTCATGGCAGCTGGCGCTGGACGGACTCTCGTCACAAACGTCCAATGTCGTCCATCGTCTTGAATCCAGGTGTCAAGGAGATGCTCCTTAATGACGCCCGTGACTTCCTCAAGTCCGAGAAGGCATGTACCTAGTTCATTCCTTTCGTAAGGCCCTATACTTAGCGACTCCATTCAGTGGTATGCCGACCGTGGTATCCCGTTCCGTCGTGGTTACCTCCTTCACGGCGTTCCGGGATCAGGGAAGAGTTCGCTCATCCATGCGATCGCCGGAGAATTGATGCTCGACATCTACACTCTGTCCTTGTCCTCGTCATGGATCAGCGACAGTACTCTGACCACGCTCATGGGTCGTGTTCCCGCTCGCTGCATTGTCCTTCTTGAAGACTTGGACGCGGCATTTACCCGCAGTGTCAGTCGCGACAAGAGCTCCAACGGAACCCCGGATTCCAGCAGCAGTAATGGAGAGGAGGCCACCGTCGCAGAACAACCTTCTATATCAAGCAGTCGCAGCAGGCGTAACAAGGAACAGGTTTCGGATGTCAATACTCTCAGTTTGAGCGGTCTTCTCAACGCTTTGGATGGCGTCGCCGCTGCAGAAGGCCGCATCCTATTTGCGTGAGTCTTGTGTTTCTCCTTTTGGCACTAGGCTGACGGCAGTGACAGCACTACCAATCATCTGGAGCGTCTGGACCCAGCACTTTCTCGTCCTGGTCGTATGGACGTCTGGATCGAGTTCAAGAACGCTTCCAAATGGCAGGCAGAAGCTCTCTTCCGTAACTTCTTCCCTTCTACTGACAAGGATGACGAACCTCCCATGGAAGGTGATATTGAGGGTATCGAGCTCCCCTCGACGCCCACGCCTCAGTCCCCGTCGTCCCATTCTTCCACGTTATGGTCCGTGTCGCCTTCATTCTCTTCCTCGACCTCGTCCTTGGCGTTATCTCCGAGGAACTCGCAGTCCCCGCCTGAGTCTGTCGTAGGCTCGGATGGGTTCGGCGCAAAGAATCAGGCTTATCTCCCACCTCCCATCGAAGAGCACATCGTTGCTTGCCAGCACTCTGCCAAACCCTTGGACGGTATCAAGCTTGCCCAGTTGGCCAAGGACTTTGCGGATTCGATCCCTGATGATGAGTTTAGCGTGGCGGCGCTACAAGGATGTGAGTCTGTTTTCAATCGTGAATCTTGGGCAGGGTGATGCGTTGGCGAGGGTGGTGCGGTGGCGGGGGAAAAAAATCTTTACTGACCAACTTTTCACTCGTAGACTTGCTGAGGAACAAGTCGCAACCTGAAGCCGCTGCGGATGGGGCAGCCGCCTGGGTTGTCAGCGAGAGGGAAATGAGGGAACGTCTGAAGAAGGAAAAGGAAGCGCGCGAACTCAAGGAAAAGTTGGATGTGAGTGCTCGGTGCAAATCTGTGTTACCCGAGCTTTCTATCATGTCGCTTGTATCTGCGAGATTCAGTCGCTAATCGTTTTCATGTACAGCGCGAGAAGAGGAAGAAGGAACTCGCTGAGAAGGAAAAAGAAAAGGCTGAGCTAGAGAAGAAGGAGCTCGAGCTGACCAAGCTCCGTCAGCAGCTGCAGGAACAAGAGAACAAAAGCAAGGCCGAGTCAGACAAGAGTGAAGACGAATCTGGATCCATTCCCAGCGCTGAGGCTCCCAAGGACGAGGACAAGAGCGAGAGCACCACGGACGAGGACAGCGATGAGGAGAACGTGCCACCTCCCTCAACTCCACCTGAAACGGCTTGGATCAATGTCCCCGAAGGCTCCAGTTGACTATCTGCGATCCCCGCCGCTGTAGAAGTTCCTTTCATAGAGCCGGCAACGACGATTCGTGAGGATGATCTTGATTCCACAACGACGGGTAGCCAAGAACACAGTCCCGTGGTTGCCGATCGTCAGCTTCAAGCGGCGGCGTCGAGTACCCTGATACTCCGTCACGCTGGTGGTTTTGCCTTGGTTTATTCTGTGCTGCATTTCTATTTCTTCCATTTGTATACACTTCTCTTGCAATTCAACGTCGCTGGACGGCGCAAGCAGACCTAGCTTGTTTTTTTGTTTTGTTGCGCTGGTCTTCTTCGTCCGTTCAGTGGCTGACACCCACCAATCCCCCCACTTTGCATATGCTAACATTGTATATATCCAGGGTTTTCTGATCGTTGTATACTTGCTTTCTCTTTACAAACCATCCGATTTCTTGACTCGCATCTAATCCACTGCCGTGTCATTAGCTCAGTAACGGAATTACAAGTCACGTTGGACGTTATTCAGAAGATGCACGGTTGCCAGGTCGCGATGCATGACGTTTTTTTTTTCCAAACCATGATGTACAACTATATATCGATGCCAATGACATGAAAAGAGTGCCTCTCCACACTTGGCTTAGTACGCGCTGACCTGTTTCGGGAGGCCAGAGGGGAAATACTCCCTGAACAAGTCCGGATAGTGGCGTTCGGCGACGTCGGGATGACTCCTGTAAAATAATGTTAGCTACCCTTGGGGCCAACTGCCGCTGCCGACGTGCAGCACGTGTGACAAGGACAAGGGACGTGGACGTACTTGACACGACCGATCAAGTTGACCTTGCCCGATGGCTCGCGATCGAATTCGGCAAAGTTGACCGCTGATAGTTCAGGGAACAAAAAAAGACAAAAAGTATTATTTCAAGATCGTGTATCAGATAGGGTTGCAAGTTACGTACAATCGGTCGTTGCAGGATCGCCTCTGAGGGCCTTGTGTTTCAAAATGTCTGTCGGAACTGGAGGGGGGTTGTCCATGTCAACCCGGAGGAGGAGGGGGTGTAGTAAGATACAACATACAATCGAGCACGGAATCGGCGAGACGTGCGTGTAAACTAATGTTTTGGAAAAAGGGGACAGAGTAGCGTGGGGTGGAGCCGACGGGGGGGGAGAGTACGCGATGGGAGGTGGCGCGTGCTAGACCACGCGTGACGAATTCAAGGGCTGTCGGGGGGGTGTTGAGACGACGGCGATAGGGATTGAGCTGGTCGCTCACTTACCCTTGCCGATATTGACGACGAACGTGCCGGGTATGGGAGGTGCATCGATCCATTCGCCAGAGAGGTTCTGGACTTGGAGACCAGCATGGGGAGATGCTTGGAGGAGCTGTGGCGTAGATGAGGTCCGGAACCGGGGGGGGATTGTAGAGAGAGAGATGCTTACGAATGTGAGGAAGCCTGCGTCGTAGTGAGGACCGACGCCTTGATCGGTGAGCGTCCCATCGTTGGCTGGGTACTTTACGATCTATAAAAATGCAACGTCGTTTTGACTCCTCGCTTCGACCCACTGTCTTGGGATCTCTCACCTTGCCTCTGTGCTGCATGAACTCGTCGGCATCGTAGAATGAACCAAGGGCGTCCGACGAGAGACCAAACGCTTCCGCGAGCAACCCGATGAAACGATAGCTGAGTTGCTGCACGTCAGTCAGATAACTCTCCAAGGTGTGTTGAAATCCTGGTATCAGCGCTTCGTCAGGCCACTGTAGATCGTCGACGCTGAGCCATCGCGTTAAACCTTTGGTGGATCACGGGCACACACACACCTGGCAGGGTCCCCACAGCCGCAAGTACTCTGGTGCGCCAGGGCGCCACTTGGTCTCGTGCGGGGTCGCGAAATCAAACTGTTCGCGGTAATCCGTCTTGCCTTTGGTGAACTCGGCACCGAGTTTGGAGTAACCCAGGAAATGGGGTGAGTTGGCCATGCGGATCTTGTCCTTGGCCTCTTGGGGGATATCAAAGAGACGTGGGATGTACCCGATGAGATCGTCGACTACCTGCTGCGGTACGGTGTGGTTCTTGAGGTAGAGAAAGCCGACGTTGATGAGGGCATGTCTGAGCTGGTCGATGAACTCGGGCTTGCGCGCCGGGTCGTCGGTGAGAGCGAAATCGAGCACTGGGACGCTGGAGAAGTTGGCGGCCATGGTAGAGGATGCGTGGGTAGTGGTGCCATGATCAGGAGGTATCGCGCTATTCTGAGCAAGCAAGTGCTAAATCAAGACAAGGCTTCAAGTGAACAACGAGCCAAAAGTACTCTGCGAAACTGAAGCCATGTCTTTGATTTAATTATCGACCTGTAATCTAGCCAAGCCTATGATTTACATGTATTCTTGCAAAGGAACGATGCTATTAAAATATACAGACAGCGGTGTGCGAACGCGAGTAGTGGAGATAGAGCGACCTGCGATATTCCACTGCAGAGCCTCGAGCTTGAGATCCTGTGTTCCACGGCAGCAACCACAGGAACGACTGATGAGAGCGGGCACTTGAATTTATTCATGTTCCAACTTGACACGAATTTTGGCTTGGCGTCGCCGTCTTTCGACGATGAGGTAGCTCACTATAGATCCGTGAATCAGACTCGACCCCGTCCAATCCTCTAGACACACTCACCAATAACTTTCTCGAGAGCGGTGGTGGCTTCTGGTTTGAGCTCGAGCCATGCATGATGAGCCATGCGGAAGACGAAGAAATGGCGCTTGAATGGGTGGTATTCTGCAATTGGAACTTTATCTTCATCATCGGCTTTCACAAGCTAGAGATGAAGAGATCAGCCCAATGTCCGAGACGGAGGGGGTGCGTTGCATACCTGCAAGCTGCGCTTGTGTGTCTTCCAGCGGTACGTTGTACCGTCTTCGCTTGCAAACACGCCACCGCTATTGTGCAATGTGAGTTTGGTGCGACACGACGCATCGGACCTCGAACGTACATGCCACCTACTTCAGATTTTACGAAATCTGAAGCTCGCATCCATTCGCCCTCTGCGTCGGGGGTGTTGAAACGGACCTTGACCTCTTTCTTGGGCATGGACTCTATTTCGGCGACGCAAGTTACGACACGGTTCTCGTAGTCGTATTTATTTATCTTGGTGAGATGGGGGTGCCAGAAGCGGGTCACGATTTCATAGTAGAACTTGTCGTTGTCCAAGGAGATCGTGGTGTTGCGCACGCTGTTGGTGGCAAGAGTGAGTCTGTGAGGAGGGTCGACCTTCTTTGGGGGAGGCATTGTAGATTAGTTGAGAGGTGGGGGGGGGGAGAACTAGGATGAACGAGCCATGGCGATGGACGCAGGCTATAAAGCGCAGGGAAT